>JAGFNQ010004270.1:0-74344 GCA_024364735.1 Boesenbergia rotunda | reverse complement strand
AAAATTTTCCAAAAAAATTTTCAAGTTAGATACTTAGAAAATTTTTCAAAAGATTTTCAAGTTAGATACTTAGAAAATTTTCAAAAGACTTTCAAGTTAGATACTTAGAAAAAATTTTATTTTTGAAATGCTTAGATTTGAAACCATTTTTAAGCATTTATTTACTTTACTTTTTGAAAAAGGAGATAAAAATTTTGAAAAATTAAAATTTTGAAAAATTAAAATTTTGAAAAAAAACTTCTTTTCTCTCCTTTCCTTTCTCTTCCCCTTTGCTATATATCAAAAAAAATATTATAGCAAAAAAAATTAGAGTAAAGGAAGTAAAGTTTTGTATTGAACCAACTCAAAAAAATTTACGCATAAGCTGGACCAAACCAATTTAAATCTTCTTTTTTGGGTCATGTTTAACCCAGTTAGCTACTTACTAACTGTCATAAATAGTAGCTTTCGCTAGGGTTAGTCAAGTTAAGTGATCTGATCAAGTTAGATTTTCTAAGCTCACACTTAACCTGATTACTGTTCAGTTGGTATTTATTGCCCCAATTACTACAGATGCACTGAATCAAAGCATCTTGAATCAAGGCATAGACCTATGCATCTAAACCCAGTCTAGGTTGTCAATCAAAAATACCCTGAGGTTCTTGTGAGATGCTGGCTTCTAGATCTATAAGTGCATGCAGTTCTAGGGTTAGGGCCTAAGCTAAGCCCATTTGCGAAAAAGCCCTAGTTTTGAAGGGGGTAAGTTTTTGAAAAAAAAAACTAAGTCAGAAAATCATTTTTAAATTTCAAGACAAAAATGATTTTTCAAACATATTAAATAGCAGATAAGAAATAAAGCAATTTAAAAAAAAATGTAGAGCAGTCTTATTCTACTAAGGATAACCCTAACTGCCTTCTTAGTGAGCTAAACTCAGACTCAGGTAAGGGTTTGGTAAAGATATCAGCTAAGTTTGACTTTGAGTCCACATGATTAAGGACTATTTCACCCCTGGCTACATGGTCCCTTACAAAGTGATATTTAACTTCTATATGCTTTGTTCTTAAATGTTGAATTGGGTTTTTAGTTAGATTGATTGAGCTTATGTTCAATGTAGACTTGAGTTTGGGTGTAGTCAAGCTGGAAGTCCTTAAGAGTGTCCATCATCCATAAGAGTTATGCTACACAATCTCCTAAAGCAACATATTCTGCTTCGGTTGTAGATAGGGCTACGCAGTGTTGCTTTCTACTGCACCAACTGACTAGACTATTTCCTAAAAGTTGGCAGCTTCCACTTGTACTCTTTCTATCTAGTTTGCATCCAGCATAGTCAGAATCAGAGTATCCTGACAAGTCGAAGGTTGAGGTCCTATGATACCAAATCCCTACATTTAGGGTGCCCTTAATGTATTTAAGTACTCTTTTTAGGGCTGCTAAGTATGATTCCTTAGCACATGTTTGGTATCTACCACACATTCGTACAGAGAATAGGATATTAGGTTTGCTAGCTGTAAGGTAAAGTAGACTTTCAATCATACTTCGATATAGCTTAAGATTTACAGGTTTACCTTCAGGGTCACTATCAATTTTGATATTTGTGGCCACAGAGGTACTTATACTCTTGGAGTTATCCATTTTAAATTTCTTTATTAACTCTTTAGCATATTTTGACTGGTGAACATAGTTACCATCCCTGGTTTGCTTAATTTGCAGTCCTAAGAAGAAATTGAGCTCACCAACTAAGCTCATTTCAAATTCATTTTCCATTATTTTTACAAATTCTTTAAAAAGTTTGAGTTGGTGGATTCGAAAATTATGTCGTCAACATAGATTTGGGCAATGAAAATGTCTTTTTCTAAGGTTTTAACAAAAAGGGTGGAATCAATTTGTCCTTGGTTAAATTCCTTAGAAATAAGGTAAGTTGATAGGCGTTCATATCATGCCCTAGGTGCTTGTTTTAACCCATAAAGTGCCTTATTAAGTTTGAAAACGTAGTCAGGTTTTTCTAGGTCCTCAAATCTGGGAGGTTGTCCTACATAGACTTCTTTTTTGATGAACCCATTTAAAAAGGCTGACTTAACATCCATTTGATAGAGTCTGAACCCTCTATGGGCTGCAAATGCTAACAACATTCTAATAAACTCAAGTCTGGCTACTGGGGCATAGGTTTCACCATAGTCTAATCCTTCAACTTGACTGAACCCTTTTGCTACTAAGCAGGCTTTGTTTCTGACTATTTCCCCTTGATCATTTAGTTTGTTCCTAAATACCCACTTAGTATCTATAATAGACTTGCCCTCAGGTTTAGATACTAGTTCCCAGACTTGGTTTCTCTCAAATTGGGCTAATTCTTCTTGCATAGCTATGATCCAATCAGGATCAGGTAGGGCTTCCTCTATAGTCTTAGGTTCAATTTTTGAAATTAGTGCTATCTGACTAAGATTTCTATAGGAAGACCTAGTTCTAACTCCTAAGGTTGGATCACCCACAATTTGATTAGAAGGGTGACTGAGTCTGGGTTTCTTGGTTCTTCTAGAACTAGGTTCAACCTCAGGTCCGCTGGACGGTTTGGTTCAATATTTCGTTCAACTACTTGGGTTGGTTCAATTATTGGTTCAGTTGACGCAATAGTTGGTTCAAGAGTTAGTTCATTTAGAGGTTCAACTAGTGGTTCAATTGATGGTTCAATTGTATGCTCATTTTCTTCTTGATCAATATTTGATGGGTTCAGGCTTTGATTATCAGATTTTGAATTAGTTTCCTCATCAAATATTAAATTCGTTGTTTCTTCAATTTTATTAGTTTGTTTATTGTAGACCCTATAGACCCTACTTGTTGTTGAATATCCTAAGAATACTCCTGGATTGACTTAGATTGAAAGTTACCTAGGTAGTCCTTGGTGTTTAGGATATGTACTTTGCACCCGAAGACCCTTAGGTAATGTAGGTTTGGCAGTCTATGACAATATAGCTCATAGGGAGTTTTATTATGTCTTTTGTTAATTAGGGCCCTATTTTGGATATAACAAGTCGTACTTATTGCTTCTACCCAAAATTGGTTAGCTAGGTTAAATTCATTGAGCATTGTCCTAGCGGCATCCTATAGGGTTCTATTCTTTCTTTCTACTATCCCATTTTACTGGGGGGTTCTGGGACAAGAAAATTCGTGAATATATCCATTTATTCTACAGAATTCCTCAAAGCTTTGATTCTCAAACTCTCCCCCGTGATCACTCTAAGTCTTTTGATTTTTGTATCATTTTGATTTTCAATTATCTTACATAAGTCAATAAACAGGTTTAGGGTTTCATCCTTAGTTTTTAGGAACCTAACCCAGGTAAACCTAGAGTAATCATCGATAATAACTAAGCAGTACCGGTTTCCGCTTAGTAACTTGGCTCCATATGAATCAAATAGGTCAAGGTGCAGGAGCTCAAGTGTGGTTTGAGTTAGGTCTGATTGAATTGGCTTGTGATTAGACCTGGTTTGTTTACCTTGGTTGCATGAGTTACATATCGTGTTTTCATAGTTTTTAATTTTTAGCACTCCTTTAATTATACCAAGTTGGGTGATTTTTTAAATTAGTCTAACATTAGTGTGACCTAATCTCCTATGGTAGAGGTTGGATTCTTCTAATTGAGTTAAGAGACATTTAGGTACTAAGGGTAGATTGATAGTATAAACATTATTTTTCCTAGTACCCTTAAGCAAGACTTCTAAGTCTTGAAGGTTTCTAATCAGGCAGTCAGAGTTAGTAAATGTAACTATATAGCCAGTATCACATAGTTGACTTATACTAAGCAAATTAAACTTGAAATTTTCAACCAACAGATCCTTTTTAATCACAAAATCAGATTTGAGTTCAATGTTACCTGACCCAATGACTTTGAGTGTAGCATTGTTGCCAAATGCTACTGAGCCTAGGTTCTTGAACTTGAGTTTGGTGAATTTCAATTTGTCTTCAGTCATGTGTCTGGAGCATCCACTATCCAACATCCATTGGTCCAAATCTTTATGTTCCTACACATAAAATATTTATTGGTTTGGATCCAATTAGAATTAAGGATAGCTTAAATTGATTTTCACAACCTAATCTGTCTCACCCAATTTAGTGTTATCAATCATGTTAACTTTATGGGTTTTGTGAAACAGGTTTTACAAAATGAAGATTTTAATTTGAAATCATGGTTAATTTTAAAAGGTTAAATTAATTTTGAAAGAAAATTTAATTAAGTTTTAAGTTTATTTTGAAAAGTTGTGTCAAATTTAAGATTAATTGAAATTTGTGTTACATTCAAATTTGACAATAGTAAAGTGAATTTGATTTTCAATAATTGGCTTCCAGGTCTTGGCGAGACACTATGCCTTCTTTGGTCGTAGCCTTATTAGATCATCAACCATTTCCTTGACAAAGTCTTTTATTGAAAATTCATCTTCAAGTTACTTCTTGAAAGATTTTGGTTTAACTAGTTTGGGTCTTGGATCGGTAGCTTCGGCTATAGTTCCACCAGAATGGCTTCCCTAACGTACTATCATCTCACCTCCACCCAATACTATGTTGTTCAAATTTCAATTAAGTCATTTTAGTCCTTAGTCTAACCAGTCCTAGGTCTAAACATAATAAATTACAGAAAAAAATAAACAAGCAATCATGCAATAGAATTAAAGAATTAAGCAAAAAAATTTTTTATCTAATTATGAAAATTGTTTTTAAATTGGCTCCTCCTGGACTATAGCCTCGATAATGATTAGGCAAGATGTGAATCTTGTCCTTGGGGATCCAATACTGGTTTGGTCCAGCTTGGTTGTTCAAGCAAAACTTGGGGACCCATGCTTGAATTTTGGCTCTTGGTTGGTTCAATACAGCAAAATATGATCGTTGTCTCGACTTGGTTCGATACCCTAATCCAGATCGATTAAGAACGAACTTTTGTTTTCCAAGGACATGTCAAGACCCTTGGAACCCGAAGTAAATCGTTCTAAAGCCACTCTGAGCTCCTTGACTTGAGTTTCAAGGAGGAATTTTCTTTTTCAAGCTTTTCAACTTGAGTAGAGTTTCCTTCTTGAACCTTCTCGGTCAAGGATCTCGAGTCGGCTTCCCCTTTCAGGAGTTTTACTTCCTGTCAGAGGGACTCGACCCGGATTTTGGCTTTCGCCAAGTTACGAGATAAATAAGTAATTCATTTTGATAATTCAATTTCGGAATAACCTCTTACCGTTATTTGGTCGTTTTCCGATATTGTGAGCCTTCCGTCGTCTGGCTCCGATTCCGATCCGGTGTCGATGTCTTCCGAAGCGGTTAAAGCGAGAAGATTTGATTGTGGGGCCTCTTCTTCTTCTTCGGAGGAAGATTTATCCCACGTGGCTTAGAGAGCCTTCTTCCTTCGAGTCTTCTTCAGATTGGGGCACTTTGATTTGTAATGACCCTTCTTGTTGCATTCATAGCAGGTGACATTCGTTTTGCCTTTTGAAGTTGAAGGTTCAGCTGGATCTTCCTTTCGTCGGCTTGTTTTCTTTCTATTGGTTTGATGCTTTAGCTCCTTGTAGTAATCCTGAGCTAGCCGCACCAACTTGGGTCGATCCCCTTCACTATCTTCTGAGTTTGTTTCCGAGTCAGACTCGGGTGCAGGTTGAGGCTTCTTCTTGGTGACTTTTCCTTGGGGTTTACCTGCAATAAAAGCAATACTTTTCTCGACCATAGTGCAGTTAGTCTGTTCATGCAATTCTAATTCTGAAAAAAGTTCATCTAATTTAATTTTTGAAAGGTCCCTAGAAACCTTGTAAGCATCTACCATAGATGCCCATAGTGTGTTCCTAGGGAACGCGTTTAGGGTATACCTGATTAGATCACGGTTCTCTACCTTGTGACCTATTGTGTGCAGCCCATTCATCAGCTCTTGGATTCTGGCGTGGTGATGTGCTGCTAATTCTCCTTCGTTCATTTTTATTGTGTGGAGTCTGTTCAGCAACAGATCCCTTTTGCTGATTCTGGTGTCGGAGGTACCTTCGTGCAGCTCAATTAGCTTGCTCCAGAGTTCTTTGGCACTACTGAAAGGACCCACCCGGTTCAGCTCTTCCTTGGTCAATCCGCATTGTAACGTCTGGGTTGCCTTTGCATCAGCCTCGATCTTTTCTTCAGCGAGGCGTCTCATTCAGAGTAGTGTTGTGTCACTCCTTCTGCATTCTTGGGAATTTCTAGGCCAGATTAGATTATTATCCACATGTCCACCTGAGTTTTCAGGTGGACTTCCATCCTGCTTTTTCAGTAGGAGAAATCTTCTCCACTGAAAATCGGTGGTCTGACTGTGCTGAATCATTCTTGCATGGCCATAATATTTTCTGAAAATTTACAAAAACAAGACAAACTTATTCCAAGACTTGGTCTTGGATTAGTAGTGCGGAAGAAAATTAATAGAAATGAAAAACGATCGAGTGGTGTTGCACCAACCTCGATTAACAAGAAAGATTCGAAACAAAATTTAAAATAATTCCATAAATCTGAAAAAAAAAACTCTCAAATTGGTGGTTGCACCAAATTTGAGCCACCCGCTCTGATACCACTTGTTGGATCGTAGAAACTCGATAGAGGGGGGGTGAATATCGAGATCAAATTTTTCGAAACACATAGAGAAAATACGCAGCGGAAAATAAATCAATCATGAACACAGGTTGGTTTTACTTGGTTTGGAGTCACGGTCGGCTCCTACTCTAAGGCCCACGGTCCTTGACCGTTTACTTTGGGCAATTCTATATTCGGAAAATCTTTTACAAAGTGATAGTACAGATATAGAATTGGAAATTGAATTAGCAACAATTTTGTAATTTAAGTTTACCGACGCCCGAGGTGGATCGAATTTCGGAGCAGAGGGTTGTCGTCGGCGCTGGAATCTCAAAGTCGAAGTTTGTCGGGGCGCAACGCTTGAATGAAAGTGTCTGTAGCGTAGAGAGTGATGTGTGTTGAAGCCTTGGGGGTGAACCCCCTTTTATGACACCCATAGGGGCGCCCGTGTCGATGGGGGCGCCTACACGTGGCCTCTCCTGCGCGATCTCTTATCCGCAGGCTCGGTCAGCGCTTATCCATCTTCACTGGAGCGGTTGAGCTGATGGGGCGCTCGTGACCTCACGGGCGCCTGAGCTGAGTATGTCCAGTGGCTTCATGGTTGTTTGCTTCGCTTGCTTCTGTTTTTCATTTGCGCTGGGGCGCCCGTATCCATCCAGGCGCCCGTATGCATCCGGCCGCCTAACCCCAGTAAGGTGCTTCACTCCATTGAGGCGCCTCAGCTGCAGAAAACCAGTCGTTCGATCCCTGCAACCAAGGTTAGTTCCAAAACAATGAAGCAAAACATATTAGCCTTTATTTACAGCCTAAGCTGTCTTGGTTCTGACTTTGGGTCTCCCAAATGGAACCCTAGGTCTAACCGACGCTTACTGTTCCCTCGACGGGGAACGCGTCCTCACCTACTCCTCTCAGGAGAGTTTACCTTTTGCCAACCGGCTCCTCCGGTTGGACTTTTACCCAATCCACCTGACCAGGTCTTCGTGCCCAACTTCCGGTCAGGTCTTCTTGCCTAACTTCCGGTCAGGTCTTCGGTGCCCAGCCCGTTGCCAGGACTTCTTGCCCAGTCCTCGACCAGGACTTCTTTGCCCAACTTCCGGTCAAGTCTTCTTGCCCAGTCCTCGACCAGGACTTCTTTGCCCAGCCCTTTGCCAGGACTTCTTGCCTAGTGTACCTAGGACTTTTCCTGCACACTCAGTAAGTATGTTAGATCACAATAACACCTTAACTTCTGAACCCTTTGCCATTATCAAAACCCAGGTTTGACTTAGGTGCTTTCTGCACCAACAAATTATAGAAAATGATTTTGAAGTGCCTAGGGATCAAGAAAATAAGCCACTTGAAAAGATAAGGTGGAGCAAGAAGTAAAAGAATGGCCATTTAACAAATTCAAAAGTCATCTTCTAAGTGTTCTTCATCAACAAGAAATAACTCGAATTGGAAACTACACAAGTGCCATAGATTTATGGGAAGAGCTAGTAGAACTTCATGAAGTCACATCGAAAGTAAAATTGACAAAGAGAGACCTTCTCCAATCTCAACTCAACGATATCAAGCTTGATAAAGAAGAAAAGGTATCTAGTTTACATTCTAAAATTAAAGAAATATTGAATGGACTAACAAGTATAGGTGAGTCACTTACAAACCGAGACATCTTGATGAAAGCTATTAATGCTTTCCCAAGAAACACAAATTGGAGTTCAATGGTGGACTCATACTACATCTCCAAGGATTTAGAGAAAAGCTCCCTAAACAAATTCTTCTTAACCATGGAGCTTCATGAAACTCGGATTAGAGAATTGGATAGAGAAGCCCATAAATCAAGAGGAGTAGCGCTTGTGGTAAATAAGGGAAAGGGCAAGAAGAAGAATGATTCATCCTCCGATTTAGAAGAATCAAACGTTTCAATGGATAGTGATAAAGAGGCGTATATGATAAGAAAAATGAGAAGGGCTTTTAAACATTTTTCATCTAACAAATCTTATAGTATGAAAAACTCTAGAAGCAAAAGTCAACCAAGGAAGATTATTTGCTGTAATTGTCAAGTAGAAGGACATATGAGGGATGAATGTCCTCTCTTGAAGAAAAAAGAAGGAAAGAAGAAGGAAGAAAAGAAGAAATCAAGAGAAAAAGGAAAGAAAGTCCAAAACTTGCAAGCAACATGGGATGGTTCATCATTGGAAGAAAAAGAAAATCATGTGTCCCATTTTACCTTGATGGGAATTGAAGTCATAGTCTTCACATCATCCAAAATTGAAGAAGGAAAGAACTCAAGTCAAGATGAAGGGAGTTCAAATGAATCGGGAAGTCAAATTTCGGGTTCGGACGTGTCAGTAAGTGAGGTATACAATCTACCCACTACCACTTTAGTTAAGTTATTTCTAGCATAAATGATGACTTGTTTAAGGCTAGAAATAAAATTAAATATTTGAAAAAAAAATTGCATGCTTAATGAAAAATTAGAATCTATGATACTTAGGGATGATATGCATATTTCCTCAAATTCAAATGTTTCATGCTTAAAAGAGAAAAATAGGAAATTAAGGGAAAAGGTAGATTACCTCTCCAAAGCTCTAGAAAATTTTGAAATTGGCTCAAAGATTCTAAATATGATTATTAGGAGCCAGAGGGCAAGTTTCAAGAAAACGGGCTTAGGATACAATGAATTTAGAAATGAAAAATCATATCATTATTTACTTTCTAGAGGACAATAAAAAATCAAGATCCTAGATAGGAAATGGATACCTAAGAAATATTTGATCAACCAATTCGGAAGCATTTATATTGGGTACCAAAGTTAATCTTTAAAGGTTAGAGGATTAGGAATAAGTAAACAATGCATGTTCAAATTCAAATTTTTAAAAAATGGTTGACTTAGTATATTAAGGGGGAGCATTTAGCCTAAATACATTCATGTTCAAATGGGCTAAGTAGAAATTACCTTTATTACATCTTATAATGACTTGATTTCTATTTTTATCTATGCATGTGAGATGTTAGGATGATACAAATGTTGAGGCAATCTGTGGTCCGGAGTGACCATGTGTTTTGATGTTTGGGCAAAGGATTTAGGTTAGGTTTACCCTTGTGTATTTGATATGTGTATGTGAGTGTGCAGGTTGTGCAGGTTACACATATTGACTTCGCTAGACGGCCTCGGTACGGTGAAGGGTGGCATGGAGACAAGCTGGAGGCTTGTGTGCACCCGAGGGACCTTAGTGGAGCAGGGACGATGAGCTGAGGGGCGCGAACTTCGAGCCGTACGTGAAGGGTGACATGGAGGCAAGCTGGAGGCTTGCGTGCGCATCCGAGGAACAACAGCCGAAGATGAAGAGGGCGCGAAGGCAATAGTCGAAGCTGCTGGTGAGGCGTCAGTTGAGTCGTGAGGGTACGAGTGATGTGTGATTGTATTCGGGAAATCCTAGGGTTCAAGTGCGGAGTGAAATGTGAAGGATCGATTTAGGCGTGCAAAGGGGGGGTGAATGCACTTTTTCGCGGATCTTGATCTCTACAGAATTGTTAGCGCAGCGGAAATAATATGTAAAAGAATTAGAAACAATGCTAACACTTATCGGTTACTTGGTATCCACACAGGTGGGTGACTAGTCCAAGGATCCACGCCGCGAGCACCACTTTTCACTATCAAAAAGTCTCCTTGAGGCGGAGAAACCTTTACAGCAAGATCTTCCTCTTTACAGATGCAAAAATAAGAGAGAGGAAGCACAAATCACTCTACACATGAGCAGCACTTCGTCACTGTACGGAACAGTACCGTGCACGTCCAAAAAGTGCTCGTTTTATAGGTGAACAGGACAGATTCACAATCTGTCCAGCCCACACCAGTCGACTGCCCCTGGGGCAGTCGACTGGCCTAGCATTAATTGCTAGCCAATGGCTAGTTTCGGGGGTATACCAGTCGACTGCCAAAATGCCAGTCGACTGGTCCGAGGCTGTAAACTTTCTGTGGGTTTTGGCAGTCGACTGCCTCTGGGCCAGTCGACTGCCCTGCCTCCCAGCTCAGCTCCAGCCACTCCAGACCTTCTCCTTCACGTGTGCCTTCAGGTCTGCTCCCTTGGCTCGCCCCTTGAAGTCCTCTTCCTCTGGCTATCGTCCCTCGGATGCGCACGCAAGCCTTCCCTTGGCTTGCCTCCATGTCACCCTTCACGTGTGCCCTTGAAGTCCACTTCCCGGCTTGCCCTTGGAGCTCTCCTCCCTCAACTCTCGTCCCTCGGATATGTCCACCATGTGTGATTCTCCAAGTCCTGCAAACTCAATCACACATATCAAATACAACATAACACTCTAACCTTAAACATATTTGCCCACACATCAAAACCATGATCTTCCAATCATTTAAGGGTCAATTGCCTCAACAATCTCCCCCTTTTTGATATGTGGCAATATGTTTAAGTTAGAGATAAACAACAACCATAATAGTAATAGCAAAACATAGCAATTGAAAAATCATGAGACATAGTAACCCTAAGAGGTAACCTCCCCCTTAACCTATGTCTTCCCCCATTTTTAATCCTAGTCACAATCCAAGTTAAGTTTCCACTTAACAACATCAATATGTTAAAAATATAAGACATATCAGAACCTAAAAGGTACCTCCCCCTTAATCCATGTCTTCTCCATTTTTAAATATTCAATTTCTAAGTTAGAAAGCACACCTTAAACTATCCATTCCAAGTTGAAATTCTAACTTAAACCACCCATTCTACCCCTTTGACACCATCAAAATGATTGCCTCAAGCAACCAAAACTCATGGTATCACATGAGAGAATTTTTAATTTCTGAATTTTCTCACAGTGGCTGAAAACTTGTGTGCCAGTCGACTGCCCATGGGGCAGTCGACTGATACGCTATCAGTCTGATTTTTTAGGTTTTCTGCCGAATTTCAGAAACTCCCAGAAAATTCCAAAAATTATAAAATTTTGCATACATGTTTGAAATGTTATACTCTATCAGGGAAAAATATTAATCCATATTAAATTTCAAACATACATGACATTTGATAAAAATCTAAAAGTTTTGAAAACCACTACATTTTGTATCAAATTTTGAAATCAATTTTGCAATTATATGACTTTCAAAAATATGGCAAAGTATGTAAAGTATAAAATGGTTTTCCAATGTTTAAAATATCCAACTATGATCTTTGGGCAAAGTGTCCATTGATTAAACACTTACGTTCCCCATAGTTGGTCTAGTTTTCATTTTTTTTGATACTCTCAATGGTTCAACAATGTGCCACAAGCACAAGTGATCCAAATGTATCACCCTAATGGATCAAACACCCTTTTTCAAAGCTAATATTTCCAAGTTCACTCTATACTTCTACAAAACATATTCCAAGACCTCTTCTTAAGGATGTAAACTCCGATTCGGGAAGAGGCTTGGTAAAGATGTCGGCTAGGTTCGACTTTGATTCAACATAGTGTAGTTCTATGTCTCCCCTTGCCACATGGTCTCTAATGAAGTGATGTTTCACTTTAATGTGTTTTGTCCTAGAATGGTGAACCGGATTATTAGTTAAGTTGATTGTACTTACATTATCACACAAGACTTTAACCTTGGTGTAATGCAACTCATAATCCTCTAGGGTGTGCATGATCTAAAGGAGTTGGGAAACACACCCACCTATTGCCACATATTCCGCTTCCATTGTTGATAGGACAACGCATGGTTGTTTCCTACTACTCCAACTAACTAAGGAAGACCCAAGGTGTCACGCCCCGAGGAGCTGCCCGTCCGATACCGATCGGACTGCCACTCCTCGACCGACGGACAATTCAGAAACCTAACCTCTACGACCACCTCAGATGATTGTACCACAGCCTATAGGGCTGGAACAACCGTCTGAAATCAACAAAAACGACGACAAAGATGCGTACCGGTACGACTTACGACAAAACCAAAATGGAATCGAGGCCTCCACGGCACACAAAAGTACAATTATACTACCACAAAATGGACGACACAACAGAGCACAACATATGACAGCGGAAGTGAAAAGAAACAAAAACGAGTAAAAGAAAAGGGTACCAACATGTACCACAACAGAAACACCGAACACCCGCGGAAATCGTCTCGGAGACACGTGAACTGGGACAGGCTGCCAGGCACTCCAGACAATCATCCTGAAATAAAAACAGGGAGCTAACGGGGTGAGTCCTAAGAACTCAGCGAATACAGTCTGATATGCACAGGAAGAAAATAATAGCAGTAAGTCACCGTCTATCTATCTATCACAATACTGAAGATAACTGCAGTAAAAAGAAATGCAGAACTGAACTATAAACAGTAAAGGAACTACATACCTACCTGCGTCGATCCAAACCCGGTAGTATGCATGTCAACCAAGTGCAACAATCATGTGCAGCAAACACAACCAAGTACAGAGATGCAGAGCATGCTCATGATGCAACATGGGTCACCCCTGACACCAGTCGGTGTAGGTCGCAGTGCACGCGAACCGAGTGGGTAGGGCTCTGACCTGGTCTTCCCTGCACGAACAGACGGTCTATGAGGCGGTACACGCGAGACCGAATGGGTAGGGTCGGAGACCATAAACGTACCCCACCATCGGGTGAAGTAACGCTCTAACGTCCCTGCTATCATCGGATAGGTAGGGGACCTGCTGCAGCGCCCGGGTCCGCCAACGGATCTACACGACAGGTCATGTGGCAGGTCTGACGGCCCATCTCAACCACTAGGGGAGTCAAAGGTCGCATACATATGCCCCTACACGAGTAGCAAGTACGACGACCCATCTCAACCTCCAGGGAGTCAAAGGTCGTCCCCTATGCTACGTGCAATAATGATGCATGTCACTATCCCATGCATCATCTACTATCTATCCCTGCTGTCATCTACATGATATGCAGTAGTCCAGATAACCGGTATGCACCAATACCTAAATCCTAGCGTAAGGTATAAGGTAAACTGTGCATCATCAATCCATACAGAAACAGTAAGCAGTAAAGCTAACGGATACAACTACCGAAGCAATAGCACAGAGATACAGATATCAGATATCCCTACTGCTAACTATGTCTAGCTATGCATAAAAGAGGTACCCGCCTCGATATGAAGAAGTCCAGGCGTCGAGAACCCCGCGTCCAAATATACTATCCGCAACGCAGATAGCCGCAGAAAACAATATCCTGCATTAAACAAACATATTTATTTAGCTATTTATGCAAATACTAAATAGCTAATATATCTCCACCTTATTAGGATCATCCTAACTAAATGATAAATCTCAAATCAGTACGCTACCCCCACAGAGCCACTCATCCAAAACAAAGAGGTAAACAAAAACCTCAAAGATCATCCACAGCCCATGGAAATGGAAGGAATCCCAAAGGAAACATCCAAAACTATCTTCCCATTTTATCACACGAGTAATCCCCCCCTAGAAACAGAGTTCCTTCATGGAAGCACACAGTGGAGATCAACTACACAACTCATAGTTCTGATCAAATGACAAGAACATGATTCCTAACATTAACCCAATATTGTCCTCTCAGCATCTTGAAAGAAACCGAAACTTAACTCACTCCACACTCATAGTAGAACACGAGATCACAAGTTCTTATACTCCAAAAACCCATGGAAACAAAGATCCGTACCTGTAAACGCATCCCATGATCGATCACAAGATCAACACAGTAAGGTAATCAAACCAACACATCATCCCTTCTACTCAAAACGATCTCAAACAAACCATGAGCAGAGAGCTCACGGTAGGAAGATTAACTCACAAAACCTAATATAAACCAACCAGATTCACAACAATTGATCGAAATCAAAACTTAGATTGAACAGAGAAATCCAAGAATCAAACACCACAATTTCAATCAGAAACCCAAAATCGCTGATCTAAGCAACCAAATTGCTCTTACCTTAACAGCGTTGATCAAGAGAGTCTTGGACTGATCTAGCTACCAATTCCCACGATGACAGAATCAATCTCGAGTCCAAACAAGGAATCCATTTCCCTGCACCTTCAATCCATAATCTCGATCATTTCCTAGCACTCGATCGCATACTAAATCTAAATCAAGATGACCGCAAGAGCTCATACCGTTGCAAACCCTAGATCCTCGCCTGAATCGCCACGATCTGGAAGAAAGAAAGCCCGATGATCTCACTTGCTCACACCCCAGCAGCTTCGCCCAACAGCAACCCTTCTTACTAGTCAAGCCCGGCAGAGGAGATGGAAGAGGGAAACCTCGATCGATCGCGATGGAAGAGAAATGACTCCTCGTCGGAGAAGCTCGAACACCGATCAAGAGTAGGTTTGGAGCGGAGGCGGCGCTTCAACCTCGGCAGAGAAAGGAGTTCCGATTCCCAGCGGAGAAGAAGAGGGGAAGAGACCTCGCGTCGGAAGGAGATGGAGCCGCAACAATAGGTAGGGCTTTGGCAGAGTGTGCGAGGAAGAGGAGAAAAGAATAGCTTTTAAGTGGTTACCCTTTTCCAACTTAGCCCCTTCACTTCCCATTTTAGTCCTTTCATTTTTTCATATTTTTACATTCTCCCCCACTTATAAAAATTTGGTCCCCAAATTTGTTCTCTACATGTGCCAGGTACGATCATACAGTATAAATACTGAACGAAGATATATAGTATAAGTACTGAATGTACTAATTCACACGTACCTCATGTAAATAAGTGAGGGTAGCGAACTCGGATGGTATCCTCGAGCTCCCATGTCGCCTCAATATCAAAATGGTGCTGCCATTCGACCCTGACTAGTCGAATCAACTTGTTCCACAACTGACGTTCCCCGTGCTACAGGATCCGCACCGGAACCTTCTCGTAGGTAGCGTCTAGCTGAAACGGAACACACATCGGAAAATATGAGTGTGGAATCTGACACATGACCTCTTAGCATGAATACCTGGATTAAGTCGTGGACGCCGGTCAAAATGGTAGAAATACTAGGCGATAAGCTACAGCTCCAATCCTTTCCAGAATCTGGAACGGAACAATATACTGTGGAGCTAGCTTACCTCTGCAACAAAAATGTTTCACCCCTTTCTTGGGTGAAACTCGAAGGAAAACATGATCACCTGCAGCAAACTCTATGGGTCTGCGCCTCTGGTCAGCATATCTTTTATGGTGATCCTACGCTGCTAGTAATCTTCGTCAGACAGTCCGTACTAACTATGCCTCGTGCTGAACTCTCTGGGGTCCCAGCAGCTGAGTCTCACCGACCTCATCCCCAAGGGTGGATATCCTGCACGTCCTACCGTACAACGCCTCAAACGGTGCCATCTGTATCGTCGAATGAAGGCCGTTGTTGTAGGCGAACTCCACCAAGTACAACTGGTCCTCTCAACTGCCCCCAAAGTCCATCACACACGAGCGCAGCAAGCCCTCTAGAACCTGAACGGTTCGCTCGGATTGCCATCTGTCAACAGACGAACAACTAAACCGAATTGCAGCTATGCGCCTGTAGCTCGTAGGAAACTCCTACCAGATTCCAGAATAATCCCTAAAATCTAGTAATCTTCCTATCGTATATCTCTACTAAGTGATCCATCGAGTCCATCCTACGGATCGAAGGAAAGTGCATAGATTTGGTTAATCGTTCAATGATCACCCAAATTGACTCGTGTTGTCTCCATAAACCAACGTACTAGGCTTTCTCTTGTAGGGAAATCTTCGAGAGTAAGACCGCTAGTCTCTGACGCTCCCTGTGGGTTATGAGCCCACCGCGCTACCACTGCGTTAATCGACGTATCAATAATCTGGATACGAAGTCTCTCAATGTCCTTTTTCCATGTCGTTCCGCCAACGGGAACATTTCGAATCCCTGTACACTCGGGTACATCCTGAGGATATCGTAAAACTAGGTCAATGCGCCACCGAAGTAAATTCTTTGGCACAAGAGGTGATCTCAAGACTGCACCACCTATTACGGAATAAACTATTCCGTATACACCACGAGGACCCTTACATCCAATGCCCTAAGGCTACTCTGCCTCGAACACACCGAGGGTAATAATCTCTAACCAGAGCACACCTAATTTGATCGACAAAAGTGTCCAATCATCCAAAGGTAACAACATGTGCTCATATACCCAGTCAAGAATACATCCGGATGTTGTCTACGAATAGTAACGGCTCATCCCAACCTCCTAGGGCACCAGACTCGAGCAATCCACGTGGTGGCCAGATCATCGGTATGCCCGTACAACATACCAAGGGCATAACTAATCGAGGGATCATCGTCTAACCATCAGCTACAACCGAACAACTAATCAACATCATCCCTATCAAGGGTGCTCAACCCTAGGATCACTTGTGCCACATCTATAATCTGATCGTCCGAATACACAAGAAACTGTGCAGATTGGGTTAATCGCTTAACGATCACCCAATTCACATCAAGCCCTCTCCAAGTCCTAAGTAAGTCCATGACAAGATCCTTAATACCGGTTCTTATTTCCAACCATAAATTGGAATCGTCTAGTATAACCCAGCGAGTCTCTAAGATTCAACCTTCATCTATTGACATACCAAATACCTAACCACAACATCCGCGATATCCTCCCTAATATCGGTCCACCAACGGAAACGCCTCCGCTCTCTGTATCTTCAGTATTACCTGCAAAACACACAAACCAAGAACGGTGAGCCTCACTTGCCTCTGAAGTGAGATAATCAAGGAAGCTCCTCCGTAAGTAGGTCAGAAAATTTTCACACCATAGAAAACACTAGAACACTCCTTCGGACATGCGTCCGAAAGTTCTTGAACTACAGAAACGTCCGAGAGCTAAGGCTACCACTGTCATCAGTACGACCCAGTGACAATAGAACACCCTAACGCCCACGTGCTAGAACCGCTAGCCCGGAGACGAGGAGATAACTGCAACCTCGTCGTCTCTAGTGCCAATGAACCACCACATAGACTGGTTTGGTGGTCAACTAGTAACCACTCCTACTTGACAACCAACAGTCTACCTCTCGGAGACTGTCCTCTATAACATACACCAGTTACAGTCAAATTTCATCGGTGTCAGCTGCTAACACCCATTCCGTCGCATCCCAGCGGATCCTGCTTCCTGATGTGCTATCGAGCATATCTAACACATACGAACTGTCTATGAGTCATAAAACCTCATAAACTAAAATAGCGTAAGACGAGTTGACTAACCGTCTTCTCGTAACCCAATATATACCAACTCCGCCCCAAGAGGAGATAGAGACATACCATATCTCAAGAGTATCTCAACCCAATCACGAAATGATTCTTGGTTCCCTGACAGATTCCTCATCATCTTCGACCCCAAAGGTGGTCTACCCTCGTAAGTGAGTTGCATTGCTGCACAAACCAAAAGTCCAAAGGTACCTTCTTGGTTATCCAAACCTAGTACGAGCGATAATTCCACAAGTGTCAAGCCACTAGCTTCACACCTTTCTGGATCGGTACAAGTCACATTTGACTGTATTTTTTTTTATCTAACCAAGAATAATGAATTCGAGGTCAAAAGTCCCACGGAACAGGATACATCTATCCTCTATCCACTGAAATGATAAACAGTGAATATCATCTCTGCTGCATCCAACAGGTCATGTCCTCCAAACATACCATCTAGGATATCTATATGGAAATATATAATCCTAACCGCCCAAAGTTCTATGAGCTAAAGTGGATCGATCCTATGTCGATCGAGCCAACTACGATACGTAACCTCCAATAGGTTGTCGTCCAATTTAACCCTAACTTCCCCAACTCATCAGTCGGTACCATTGAAGAATCAATATTCTCCACTATACGATCGAATTCACACTGTGTCATCCGATCATCTCCTTAGTCAACCTTGACCATAATGGTGATTTGGAAAAGCTTGACAAGGTGTCAATCGAGCTACCTCCAAGTCAATGGATACCCACGCTAACATTGTGGGAATCGCTATCCAATCCCTCGATAGGTTATTGACAGGTTCGACCCTCGTCTTCCGACCATATATCGGTGCTACCCGAGAATCAACGTTCTCTGCCTCCTAGACGAGTCGGCAACATGTCAACCAGTCACCTATAATCGACTCCCAACATGGTCCCAAATAAAACGGATCGACTACATGTCTTCCAGCCAAAACATATCTACGAGTACCTATTGGTCAAGAATATGAGTCGATATACAATCCCACCAAAATAATAAAATGTTCAACCCTACACTAGACAGTGAATACTAGAAGAGGTAAATGAGTCATGACATATACCTCGTGTCGCCTGGAGATGTCCCATCGCCGCCATGTCCCAATCACGTCTATCGAGAAAATGACTCCGACACAAAATCCGGAAAAGCACCCACAAGACCACAAGGTATCTCGAGAACCTGGCTCTGATACCAAAAATTGTCACGCCCCGAGGAGCTGCCCGTCCGATACCGATCGGACTGCCACTCCCTCGACCGACGGACAATTCAGAAACCTAACCTCTACGACCACCTCAGATGATTGTACCACAGCCTATAGGGCTGGAACAACCGTCTGAAATCAACAAAAACGACGACAAAGATGCGTACCGGTACGACTTACGACAAAACCAAAATGGAATCGAGGCCTCCACGACACACAAAAGTACAATTATACTGCCACAAAATGGACGACACAACAGAGCACAACATATGACAGCGGAAGTGAAAAGAAACAAAAACGAGTAAAAGAAAAGGGTACCAACATGTACCACAACAGAAACACCGAACACCCGCGGAAATCGTCTCGGAGACACGTGAACTGGGACAGGCTGCCGGGCACTCCAGACAATCATCCTGAAATAAAAACAGGGAGCTAACGGGGTGAGTCCTAAGAACTCAGCGAATACAGTCTGATATGCACAGGAAGAAAATAATAGCAGTAAGTCACCGTCTATCTATCTATCACAATACTGAAGATAACTGCAGTAAAAAGAAATGCAGAACTGAACTATAAACAGTAAAGGAACTACATACCTACCTGCGTCGATCCAAACCCGGTAGTATGCATGTCAACCAAGTGCAACAATCATGTGCAACAAACACAACCAAGTGCAGAGATGCAGAGCATGCTCATGATGCAACATGGGTCACCCCTGACACCAGTCGGTGTAGGTCGCAGTGCACGCGAACCGAGTGGGTAGGGCTCTGACCTGGTCTTCCCTGCACGAACAGACGGTCTATGAGGCGGTACACGCGAGACCGAATGGGTAGGGTCGGAGACCATAAACGTACCCCACCATCGGGTGAAGTAACGCTCTAACGTCCCTGCTATCATCGGATAGGTAGGGGACCTGCTGCAGCGCCCGGGTCCGCCAACGGGTCTACACGACAGGTCATGTGGCAGGTCTGACGGCTCATCTCAACCACTAGGGGAGTCAAAGGTCGCATACATATGCCCCTACACGAGTAGCAAGTACGACGGCCCATCTCAACCTCCAGGGAGTCAAAGGTCGTCCCCTATGCTACGTGCAATAATGATGCATGTCACTATCCCATGCATCATCCACTATCTATCCATGCTGTCATCTACATGATATGCAGTAGTCCAGATAACCGGTATGCACCAATACCTAAATCCTAGCGTAAGGTATAAGGTAAACTGTGCATCATCAATCCATACAGAAACAGTAAGCAGTAAAGCTAACGGATACAACTACCGAAGCAATAACACAGAGATACAGATATCAGATATCCCTACTGCTAACTATGTCTAGCTATGCATAAAAGAGGTACCCGCCTCGATATGAAGAAGTCCAGGCGTCGAGAACCCCGCGTCCAAATATACTATCCGCAACGCAGATAGCCGCAGAAAACAATATCCTGCATTAAACAAACATATTTATTTAGCTATTTATGCAAATACTAAATAGCTAATATATCTCCACCTTATTAGGATCATCCTAACTAAATGATAAATCTCAAATCAGTACGCTACCCCCACAGAGCCACTCACCCAAAACAAAGAGGTAAACAAAAACCTCAAAGATCATCCACAGCCCATGGAAATGGAAGGAATCCCAAAGGAAACATCCAAAACTATCTTCCCATTTTATCACTCGAGTAATCCCCCCTAGAAACAGAGTTCCTTCATGGAAGCACACAGTGGAGATCAACTACACAACTCATAGTTCTGATCAAATGACAAGAACATGATTCCTAACATTAACCCAATATTGTCCTCTCAGCATCTTGAAAGAAACCGAAACTTAACTCACTCCACACTCATAGTAGAACACGAGATCACAAGTTCACTCCAAAAACCCATGGAAACAAAGATCCGTACCTGTAAACGCATCCCATGATCGATCACAAGATCAACACAGTAAGGTAATCAAACCAACACATCATCCCTTCTACTCAAAACGATCTCAAACAAACCATGAGCAGAGAGCTCACGGTAGGAAGATTAACTCACAAAACCTAATATAAACCAACCAGATTCACAACAATTGATCGAAATCAAAACTTAGATTGAACAGAGAAATCCAAGAATCAAACACCACAATTTCAATCAGAAACCCAAAATCGCTGATCTAAGCAACCAAATTGCTCTTACCTTAACAGCGTTGATCAAGAGAGTCTTGGACTGATCTAGCTACCAATTCCCACGATGACAGAATCAATCTCGAGTCCAAACAAGGAATCCATTTCCCTGCACCTTCAATCCATAATCTCGATCATTTCCTAGCACTCGATCACATACAAAATCTAAATCAAGATGACCGCAAGAGCTCATACCGTTGCAAACCCTAGATCCTCGCCTGAATCGCCACGATCTGGAAGAAAGAAAGCCCGATGATCTCACTTGCTCACACCCCAGCAGCTTCGCCCAACAGCAACCCTTCTTACTAGTCAAGCCCGACAGAGGAGATGGAAGAGGGAAACCTCGATCGATCGCGATGGAAGAGAAATGACTCCTCGTCGGAGAAGCTCGAACACCGATCAAGAGTAGGTTTGGAGCGGAGGCGGCGCTTCAACCTCGGCAGAGAAAGGAGTTCCGATTCCCAGCGGAGAAGAAGAGGGGAAGAGACCTCGCGTCGGAAGGAGATGGAGCCGCAACAATAGGTAGGGCTTTGGCAGAGTGTGCGAGGAAGAGGAGAAAAGAATAGCTTTTAAGTGGTTACCCTTTTCCAATTTAGCCCCTTCACTTCGCATTTTAGTCCTTTCATTTTTTCGTATTTTTACACAAGGAATTGACACCCTCCACTTGTACTCTTCCTATCTAACTTGCAACCCGCATAGTCTGAGTCGGTGTATCCAATTAGGTCAACACTAGGGGTTCTCGGATACCAAAGTCCGACATTTAGGGTCCCTTTTACATACCTTAAGATCCTCTTGACTACAACCAAATGGGACTCTTTGGCACAAGATTGGTACCTTGCACACATACCTACCGCAAAAAATATGCCGGGTCTACTAGCGGTTAGGTATTCGAGGCTACCAATCATGCTCCTATATTGTTTAGAGTCTACCATTTTCCCTTCAATGTCACTATCCATTTTCACATTGGTTCCTATGGGTGTAGATGCTATCTTAGCATTTTCTAAACCAAATTTCTTTAACATCAAGTAGCATATTTGGTTTGAAAGACGTGTACCTTCATTAGTTTGCTTAACTTGAAGGCCTAAGAAGAAGGTTAGCTCTCCTACAAGAATCATCTCAAATTCATCTTCCATACACTTGATGAATTCTTGTAGGAAGTCATTATTTGTTGACCCAAAAATGATATCGTCTACATAGACTTGGGCAACAAATATGTCATTGTCCTTAGATTTTAGGAACAATGTAGGGTCAATTGTTCCTCTCCTAAACCCCTTAGACACTAAGAATGAAGAAAGCCTTTCATACCAAGCCCGAGGAGCTTGTTTCAATCCATATAAGACTTTTCTTAATTTGAATACGTGTCTTGGAAAGTTAGAGTCTTCAAACCCGGGGGGTTGTTCTATATAAACCTCTTCCTTAATGATCCCATTATGGAATGCCGACTTCATGTCCATTTGGTGGAGTGTGAAACCCATGTGAGCGGCATAGGCTAGTAGAATTCTAATTGATTCTAACCTAGCTACGGGGGCATAAGTCTCATCATAATCTAGTCCCTCAACTTGGTTAAACCCCCTAGCTACCAATCTAGCCTTGTTCCTAGTGATTTTACCTTGGTCATCTAGTTTGTTCCTAAAGACCCATCTTGTGGTTACAATGGTACAATCAGTGGGCCTAGGAACTAACTCCCAAACTTCACTCCTCTCAAATTGATTTAGCTCTTCTTGCATGGCTAAGACCCAATCAACATCTCCCAATGCTTCATCAATGGACTTAGGTTCTAATTGGGAGATAAGAGCTATTTGACTAGTTTGATCCCTAAAGTAGGGCCTAGTCCTTACTCCTTGAGTGACATCACCCACTATTTGGTCAATAGGGTGATCATGGTGATGTCTCAAGGGCCTAAAGGTTGTGGGTTCATTTACTCCTTCCTCATCCTCTAGGCTACTTCTCACTCCCCCTTGATCATTGCCCTCCAAATGTAGGTCTTGGATTCTTTGGGCAAGGGGTTGGACCTCCTCTATATCCTTATCAATAGAAGCCTTTCTAGGGTAGGTACTTGTTGTTTCATCAAATTTGACATTTGAGGACTCCTCAATCACTTTTGTCCTTTTGTTGTAGACTCTATACCCTCTACTAGTCAAGGAGTACCCTACTAGAATTCCTTCATCGGCTTTTGACTCAAATTTCCTTAGGTCATCTTTGGTGTTTAAGATGTAGACTTTACATCCAAAGACTCTAAAATAGTGAACTTGAGGTACCCTTCCATTCCATAATTCAAAGGGTGTTTTCCCTAGAAACTTATGTACCAACACTCGATTTTGAATATAGCAGGCGGTGTTAACCGCTTCGGCCCAAAAGTAGCTAGGAAGGGAATATGCATTAAGCATAGTCCTAGCAGCTTCTTGTAGGGCACGGTTTCTTCTCTCAACTATCTCATTTTGTTGAGAAGTCCTTGGGCATGAAAATTCATGCTTGTACCCATTTTCAACACAAAATTGTGTGAAACATGCGTTTTGGAACTCCCCACCATGGTCACTCCTAATTCGGTTTATTTTGGTATGTTTTTCGTTTTCTACCCTTTTACTAAATCCTATAAAAATCTCTAGGGTATCATCCTTATGTTTTAAGAAGTAAACCCAAGTGAATCTAGAGAAGTCATCTACTATTACTAAGCAATATTTACTCCCTACAAGTGAGGGAGTACTATGGCAATCAAATAAATCTATGTGCAAAAGTTCTAAAGGCAAGGAGGTAGTGGTTAGAGTTTTACCTTTGTGTGATGCTTTTGATTGCTTACCCTCTTGGCATGCATCACACAACTTGTTCTTCTCATACTTGATCATGGGTAGCCCCTTCACCAACTCTTCCTTGGCCACTCTTGCAATGCTCCTCATGTTGACGTGTCCAAGTCTTCGGTGCCACAACCATCCTTCTTCTTCTTTAGACATGAGACACTCAACAACATTGTTAGTAGCATAAGATAGATCAAGATAATATAGATTTGCCTCTCTAAACCCTTCTAATATGATAGCATTTGATTCATTATGTCTAATGATGCATTTTCTAGCATGAAATTCAACTTGAAAACCGGCATCACATAATTGGCTCACACTTAATAAATTGAATTTCATGTCTTTGATTAAAAGTACCTTATGAATCGAAATAGTGGGAGATACCTCAATTGTGCCCCTACCAATAATCCTCAACTTTCCACTATTCCCAAAGGAGATCGTCCCTTCTCTTAGGTAGCTTATAGTGGTGAACTTGCTCACATCCCCGGTCATGTGTCTTAAGCATCCACTATCTACTATCCATATTGTTGGGGCCTCCTTCACCTTTACCTAAACAACACGGAAAATATACTCTTTTGGTACCCATATCTTTGATTCATAAGCATCATTTAGAAATATCTTAGGTACCCATGCCTTCTTTGTGGTTCCCCTAGCCCCTAATCTCCTAGATGCACCAATCCTATCGGTAAGTGAGACAAAGGCTACCTCCTTTGTCTTAGGCCTATAACCCAACCCGACTTTGTTATACACAGCCCTTTGACTGTTTATAATCATATCTAGGTTACTTGATCCTACTTGGAATTTCCTAAGGGCCTTCGTGAGGTCATCTACCTGTTTCCTGAATTCCCTATTTTCATTTTCAAGGTGTGTAGCATGTGAAGAGGTAGAACTAGCATGCAAATTTTTAAGTTCAATAGCTTCTACTCTAAGCATGACAATTTGTTCTTTTAGCTCCTTAACTTTACTTTTAGCCTTAGCTAAGTCCATATTTGTGCTAGAAATTATCTTTACCAGGAGGGTAAGTGGTATACCTCACTTACCGATGCTTCTGACTCTGATGACGAAGTGGAGGAGCTCTCATCTTCACTACTTGAGCTTCGTTCATCGTCTGAAGAGTCCGAGTGATCTTATGCCATAAGAGCAAAGTGAGAGACTTGCTCTTCTTCTTCCTCTGAGGATGAGGGATCATCCCAAGTTGCCTTAAGGTTGGTGGCACCTTTCTCCTTTCCCTTTGATTTCTTCTTGTCACTCTTCTTCTTCTCTTCCTTCTTGTCCTCCCTTTTTTTTCAATTGAGGGCACTCATTCTTCATGTGTTCCTCTTGGTGGTAATTGTAGCATATGACGTCCTTGGCCTTACCCTTACCCTTGGCCCCTTTCCTAGCATAGGATTTGTTAGAAAAACTTTTAAATGCTCTACAAAATTTTCTTACCATGAACGCCTCTTGATCGCTATCCAAGGAGGCGCTGGATTCCTCTGAGTCTGACGAGGATGAGTAAACCACCTTCTTCTTCTCCTTCCTCTTCTTCTTCTCCTTTTCTGCAATAAAAGCAATACCTTTCTCTTTTGCCGAAACATTAGCTTGCTCGTGTAGCTCAAATTCACAGAAAAGATCGTCTAATTTAACAATTGACAAATCCCTCGATACCTTGTATGCATCAACCATGGATGCCCACAAGGTGGTTCTCGGGAAGGCTTGCAAGACGTACCTGACGATGTCCCGGTTCTCAATCTTCTCTCCAATCACATGGAGCTCATTTATCACTTCTTTTACCCTTCCATGTAGCTGGCTGACAGTTTCGTTGCTCTTCATGGAAAGGGATTGCAGTTGGGCCACTAGTAAGTCCTTCTTGGCTCTTCTGGACTCATTTGACCCCTCGTTCAGTTCAACCAACTTGTCCCATAATTCCTTGGCGCTCTTGAAAGGCCCCACCTTGTTCAGTTGCTCCTTCGAGAGCCCGCATTGCAGTGTGGTGGTGGCCTTGGCATTAGATTGCACCCTCTTCATCACCTCCTTTGACCATGATCTCATCGGTATTGGGTCTCCTCTTTCATCGACGGGTGCCTCGAAGCCATCTGCAACACTTATCCAATTTTCAATGTCATTCATGAGGTAGTATTGCATCCTACCATTCCAATAGGCGAAGTCGTTCCCGTCGAAGAAGGGTGGTTGTGCGGTTGAGTATCCCTCTTGAAACGCCATCACAATTGTTCCGGTTGATTGTTAGATCTTCCAAAACGCACCATGCTCTGATACCAACTGAAGGATCGATTTAGGCGTGCAGAGGGGGGGGTGAATCCACTTTTTCGCGGATCTTGATCTCTACAGAATTGTTAGCGCAGCAGAAATATATGTAAAAGAATTAGAAACAATGCTAATACTTATCGATTACTTGGTATCCACCCAGATGGGTGACTAGTCCAAGGATCCACGCCGCGAGCACCACTTTTCACTATCGAAAAGACTCCTTGAGGTGGAGAAACCTTTACAGTAAGATCTTCCTCTTTACAGATGCAAAAATAAGAGAGAGGAAGCACAAATCACTCTACACACGAGCAGCACTTCGTCACTGTACGGAACCGTATCGTGCACGTCCAAAAAGTACTCCTTTATAGGTGAACAGGACAGATTCGCAATCTGTCCAGCCTGCACCAGTCGACTGCCCCTGGGGCAGTCGATTGGCCTAGCATTAATTGCTAGCCAACGGCTAGTTTCGGGGGTATACCAGTCGACTGCCAAAATGCCAATCGACTGATCCGAGGCTGCAAACTTTCTGTGGGTTTTGGCAGTCGACTGCCTCTGGGCCAGTCGACTGCCCTGCCTCTCAGCTCAGCTCCAGCCACTCCAGACCTTCTCCTTCACGTGTGCCTTCAGGTCTGCTCCCTTGGCTCGCCCCTTGAAGTCCTCTTCTTCTGGCTATCGTCCCTCGGATGCGCACGCAAGCCTTCCCTTGGCTTGCCTCTATGCCACCCTTCACGTGTGCCCTTGAAGTCCACTTCCCGGCTTGCCCTTGGAGCTCTCCTCCCTCGGCTCTCGTCCCTCGGATATGTCCACCATGTGTGATTCTCCAAGTCCTGCAAACTCAATCACACATATCAAATACAACATAACACTCTAACCTTAAACATATTCGCCCACACATCAAAACCATGATCTTCCAATCATTTAAGGGACGATTGCCTCAACAAAATGTACTCGGGAAGGGTAACTTTAGGTGTGTGAGTAAACCAGTCGACTACCCTGGGAGGCAGTCGACTGATAAAACTCACAGAGAGTTTTTTAGGCCTGGACCAGTCGACTGCCCAAGGAGCAGTCGACTGGTAACCTCGAAACTAGCCGTTGGGTTAGCCGTTGGCTAGCAATTAAGGCTAGACCAGTCGACTGGTGGCGAGGGTTTCAGGTTGAGTTCTATTTAAGAGAACTCGGTTTGGGCTGAGAACTCTTGACGAAACAAGCTTGGTTAAGGCTTGTTAGTAGTCTCTAGAGCCCAGGTATTGTCAAGGTGCTGTGACGAGATTTCTCCACCCACAAGGAGCGACAAGGGCTAGTCGGAGGTTATCCGAGGAGTGATCCACCGAAGGATTCTTGAATTAGTCACCCTTCGGGGTGGATACCAAGTAAATCGGTACTGTTAGCGTTGCTTTTTGTTGTTAGTTTTATTCTTTTGTATTTCCACTTGCGCAACTAACAACGTAGGAAGAAGAAGATATAAAAAATGTTATTCACCCCCCCTCTAGCGTACGGCATCGATCTAACAACAAATAATTCACTTGTGCTTATAAAACTTTGATGAGTTATTAGATGTATCACTTTAGTAATAATAAACCAACTATGAGGAAAATAAATCTTTAATTAATGGGCATCTTGTCCATATATCATACTTGGGTATTTCAAATATTTTGAAAATAATTATATATTTTATTTGCTGTGGTATAGATTTGAAAAATATATAATTTCAAAATAATGGTTTAAAATTGATTCAAATTTAAATATTTTTTCTAAGATTTTGAGTTTTGGTCAAAAACTTAAAAAAATTTCGACTTTTCATGCAAACTTATTTTTCCCTATTAGAGGATATCAAATGAAATATGTTTATAAAATTTCATAATTTTTTAATTTTTTTAAAAAAAAACTAATGCATTTTTGAAATTCAACTCAGAAGGCTGAAATTTGGAACAACATTGTGCCAGTTGACTGGTGTAAAGGGCCAATCGACTGAAAAGTCTGTGGGGATGTTTCTACGAGGAGATAGTCGACTGATACAAGTCTCATTCAATTGGTACCTTGATTTTCTAATTTTTACTATTTTTCATAAATGTAACTTTGTTTTACTTTGATGTTATAAGTTAGAATTGATTGATACAATCTTTTTGATGGTGTCAATGGGGAGAATTGAAGGGTTTAAGTTAAAACTTAACTTATTTTTTTTCATGTTTTTGTAAAATTTAAAAATCATGTGATAAAGCATAGGTTAAAGGGGAGTTTGCATGTTTATGCCTCATATTATACCATGCCTCTAATTTTCAATTTGCTATTTTTGTGTCTAACTTAAACATATTACCACACATCAAAAAGGGAGAGATTGTTGGTGCAATCGACCCAGGTTTGATTGGATAGATCTGGGTTTTGATGTATGTGCCAATATGATTAAGTTAGATTTTCATATTGGTTTGATATGTATGTTGAGTCATGTAGGACTTGGTGAACTACATATAAGGAACAATGGAGTGAAGCCATCCAAGGGATGAGGGCCAAAGGAAGAGAACTTCAATGGACGAGCCGAGGAAGTAGACTTCAAAGTCATACACGAATGATGACATGGAGACAAGCTGCTAGCTTGTGTGCATCCGAGGGACGAGAGCCAAAGGAAGAGAACTTCAAAGGGCAAGCCGGAGAAGTGTGTTGGAACCCGGATGGCTAGAGAGGGAGGAGTGAATATAGCCAATCACTTTGACCTTTGGCACTTATCAAATTTCTGCACTCAACCTTATCAGTAGCACAGCGGAAGAAGCAAAGGAAACAAAGCAGTGCAGAAAACAGAAAACGAAGACAACAAACACAACTAGCAAGATCGCTAACAAGGAGGGTTTACAAGGTTCGGGGATAACTTGCCCCTACTCCTTGGCGTGCCCTTAAGGTGGGCGATCCCTTGATCGTCGGCAGATCAAGCCCCGGTTATCACCGGATAGAAAGCAACCTCCTTCTCGATGGAGAAACCTCTCCACAGCGTTTCAATCACAGATTTAAGTTTAAGCACAAAGAAACAACAAGAAGGATCTTACTCAAGCACTTAGCCAAGACAAGAACACAGCAAGCTTTCCTGAGCTCCACCCAGCGGCGATCTCACGCACGAAACTCTTCCTCGTGTCTTCTCGCTGTCGGACTCCAAGCCTCTTGTTCTCTCCTTCAAGCGCTCAAGTAATGGATGATTGCTTCAAGATTGCAGTAGCTTGCTCAAGGTGATGAAACTTCAGAATGCGCAAGCTAGATGTGGAGAACACAAGGGCGCAGCAAGAACTTAGTTCGCAAACTCTTGAACTCTCTCTCTCGAACTCTTCTTCCACCCTTTTGTTTCTCCACTCAGCACCAGGTGACAGCATCTCCTACAGCCTCCAGCTGCTTCCCTGCCAACGCCAGCTACCACTGAGCCCTCCCTGGACTTCCTGAGCTCCCCTCAGCCAAGCTCCAGTCAGCAGCTCCAGTCTGCAGCTCCGGCCGTTGCAACCTGAGATGGAAAACGGACAAACCTGCTCCAAGGAAAGCCTCCATTGACTTCTCCTTGAGTGTTTGAAACCTCCCCTGTCACCTGCAGCTTAATCAGAGTGTTAGAGCAGCATATCAAATAGCAAATCATATATCAGATGTTAAGCTCAGAGAATCGGATACGTTCAGACGCGATCAGAGCGTCTGACAGTGCATTTTGAATTAAAGTGATCGGTCACCGGACCGATCAGAGAGCCTCCTGATCGGTCACCAGACCGATCAGGCTGGGTCCAGACCGATCAGGCTCCACCCTGATCGGTCCCCAACGCTCGATTAGAAATCGCGATTTCTTTGGGATTCTCCTGGATCGATCACCAGACCGATCCCAGGTTATGGATCAATCACTCGTCCGATCCACCCCTTTATCGGGCGATTTCTGAGCTCCGCAGTCCAGACCTCCTGATCGATCACCGGACCGATCAGGAAACCTCCTGATCGGTCACCAGACCGATCAGGTCGTGACCAAACCGATTAGGCTCCGTCCTGATCGATCACAGGGAGGAACCTGCGACGCTGGATCGTTCTCCAGAACGATCTGCACAGTGATCCTGATTAGTCACCAGACCGATCAGGAGCAGATCAGTAAGGGAACTCAACCTCACTGTTTGCTCCCTGATCGGTCACCAGACCGATCAGGAGCAAAGCAGTGGGTGAAACGCATACTCCCTGATCGGTCACCAGACCGATCAGTCATCGCTGGATCGGTCACCAGACCGATCCACGAAGTAGCACCGTGCCAACTCCCTGATCGGTCACCAGACCGATCCAGGGGCTCCAACCTAGCCCTCCAAGCTAGGGTTTCATCCACCTTAGCCCTCCAAGCTAAGGATTTTTCACCTAACCCTCCAAGTTGGGAATTTGCACCTAACCCTCCAAGTTAGAACTTTTCACCTAGCCCTCCAAGCTAGGACTTTTCACCCAACTCTTCCGGATTAGGACTTTCCAAACCTAGCCCTCCAAGCTAGGACCTGACCCTCCAAGCCAGGACTTTTTCACCTAACTCTCCAAGATGGGAATTTGCACCTAACCCCCCAAGTTATGACTTTTCACCTAGCCCTCCAAGCTAGGACTTTTCACCCACCTCTTCCGAATTAGGACTTTTCACACACCTAGCCCTCCAAGCTAGGATTTTCAACACCTAACCCTCCAAGCTAGGATTTTCCATACCATGCCTGATCCCCGACCAGGACTTAAGCATAATCATCATATTCAACCTAAACTAAAATCGATGTCAACACCAAAACAACAATCAGGGTCACACTGCATCAACAATCTTCCCCTTTTTATTGTTTGACAATCCGATTTTAAGTTTAGGGATTCTCAATCAATTTCTCAACTTCCAGAATCTTAGGGGAATCAAGATCCTCCCCCTACAATATAATCATCCTAAACTTAACCAACCAACACTCTCCCCCTTTGTCGAACACCGAAAAGGGGTCTAGAAGGGCTGTTAAGTTTAAACCATACTCCCCCTCAACCCTAGGGGTATCCCAAAACAACAAAGATTTGATTGATTTTTGATAAGCATATGAATACACATGATGAACAGATATAGGCATGGCAAAACAAACATATGTATCATTTGAGCATGACAGCATAAGCATGAATATGCAGATAGCATAGCATCAACAAGAAGCATACGCAAGTAAAATAGACATGCAAGGCAAATTCAGAAAAGTCAAGACATAAAACATTCAGCTAAATATCAAGATGCAAGACACATGCATCAAAAGCAAAATACGTCGGCTCAGAGCCACAACTGACAAGTCATAGGGCATACAGCCCACAAGTCACATAAGTCAACCAGTCAAATACGCATAACACCAGAAGAGACACTGGTCATCCAAACTCAAACGTCAGTGGGAGGGTCGTCATCGTGCATGAGATCATCTATCGTGACATCAGCAGATCCTGGTGCAGCACTGCCTGAAGGAGCATCCCCTGGAAATGTATGGCGGCGCCACTCTGCGTACCAAGTCTGCTACAATGCCTGGACCCCAGAGACAGTAGACTCTATGCCGGTCAATCGGCGATCAAAGGAACGGAAATCCGAGCGGTCCTCCTCTCGATGGAGCTCCCTCAAATGAATATCCTCCTGGAGGATCCGATCCAGCTCGGAGATCTGCCATCGTAGATCTGGGTCAGGCTCATAGTCATACTCAACGTCAGCAGCAGGAGCCTCATGAGGTGCAGCAGCCTCGGGTGGTGCCTGAAAATGTGGTGCTCCGCCAGGTAGGTCACCGAGTCCTCTCCCATCCTTCCAAACCAAAGCCCCATCGCGCCCACGAATAATAATGCCAGATTTCGCAAAAGCCCGCCGACCGAGCCGACAATCCTGTCTGACCATGGGCATGGTCTTGCCTTTGGTGACATCAACCCCAACTGACATAAGCCAATCAGTGATGACATGACCAAATGGCATGTAGACCGTGCGACGGCTCGGCTCTCGATAGGATAGGATAGACTGGAAGATGCTCTCCATAATATCGAAGTCCAAGCGACGGTGCATGCCGTAGAGCATGAGGCAGTGATAGGGTCGAATCTCAGCTAAAGGCTTGGAAGTGATTGGAAGGAGACAGTTTGTGATAATCTTGAATAAGATGTAATCAACAGGAGACAGACGTAAAGCTGCAAAGGTCGGAAAGTCAGGACCCAACTCATCAATCCCGGCGGGGCGTGGATGACCAAAGAAATGCTGATAGATGGAGTCGGGGGTAACATCTGCAAAAGGTGCCAAGAAAGGATCGGGAAGCTCAAGGTAGATGGAATACATATTCTATGATCGTCGACCACCCAAATACTCTGCCAAGATCTCGTAAGAAAAGTCAAGGTTCTTCTTGGCGACTCGAGTGGTGAACTCGAAGCCTCCTTGAGGTCCTTGCTGAAGATTGTTATAGAACTCTGAGACTAGGTCGTAATTGATGGTCCGTTCCAAGGAAAGAAGAAAGCCCAAGTTGTAAAACATGACTATGTCTATGACCGACGGACAATGTTCAGTCAGAAAAGGGATATCAATGGATCAGCAGGATAGTAATTTGAAGGTCCTCGACTGGAAGGCCTGTTCACAGGCCGTATTTGGGAACCGGGAGCTTGAAGAAGGCTGTGGCCTTCTGGAAGGTGCAGATGAAGAAGGGGTTTTCCCCCTCGAACTGGCCTCAACAGCTTCCTTGCCCTTGGAAGATTTTCTAGAGATTTGAATTGATTGAATTGATCATACACATAGTTTGAATCAATTGGGCAGTGTTGACACAAACATAGGTTGAATCAAACATTCAAGAGTTGATCATACACAGAGTAATCATAAGGTAGACATTAGATCAAAAAGAAGGACAATAATGAGGTGAAAGATAGATTTGATCATATGGTGAAGTATGGAAAGAAAGGTCATGGCCAATACAAGAAGGTCACGGCACCACACCAAGAATAAACACCAAAACATGATTAGCTTCATATACATATAATCCATGAACAGAGTCATAAAGGAAACTAAATCAAAACCTCACTTTGGTGCCATTGAAGTTAGTTTGAAAGGATCGCAAAAACCGGAAGAAGAACTTGCGCAGGAGAAGCTCTCGGCGCAAGACAGAGACGCAGAAAACTTGGAGCAAGTAGAGAACTTGCAGAGAACAAGGAAACGCCCGTAGAGACCTTCGCAAGAACTCGCACGCACGAGAAAGAGGGAGACGCAGGAACACTCTCGCTCAGGATGAAGAGGCGCAAGTGGGAGGTTTCGGCGCTAGGGTTCGGCAAGGAGGGGTTTCGGTAGGAGTTAATCGGTTGGTGGATCGGTCCACCAACCAGACTTTAATGCATCTGAATGGATCACCGTACGATCAGATAGCGCCCAGAACGATCAGGTGATGACCTGATCAGACTGAACCGGGCCTGATCGGTCGGGTGACCGATCAGGCATGCTCCTGATCGATCGGCTGACCGATCAGGACACGAACAGTAGGGTTCGGAGAGAAACCTGTGAGCCCCCTGATCGGTCTGTGGACCGATAGGGTGCCAGATCGGTCCGGGGACCGATCCAGGCTGGCTCAGTAAGGTTGATTAGAATTTCGTAAAGTCACTGAAGCCCCTCTGATCAGTCTGTGGACCGATCGTTACAGGATGGAGCCAGATCAGTTCAGGGACCGATCAACCTTATGCCTGATCGGTCCGGTGACCGATTAGGGTTCCTGATACTCCCTGATACGGTCTGAAACATTCAGTTTTAGATTTTCTGAATCTTTCCAACGAGATCTGATGAAGTTTATCGAACTTGGACATGATCTCATGACTAAAATTGATCCCTGAACAAGGATCAAAAGTCCTTATAGGTTCAACAATCACTTTGATCCATCCAAATGGAGTTAAACTCAATCAACAATCATTCAAGCAACTTCAACTAAGTTTGTATCAAATTCAGGTTTCCAATCAAGTTGCCTTGATTGGAATGTCCAAGTATGATCATGGAGCCAAATACACATATGTTATGCAATGGTTTTCCCCATACTTGGTCACCGAAGTGATTATTATCTCGTCAACTCAATTTCTCAAGGGATGCATTGACATTTTGAGAAATTTAGTTGATCCTAACATCTCACCCCATATCTAGCAAACAAAAACGTTTTGTTAAACCTTATAGTTCGTGTGAGATGTCCCCAAAGTTACCCAATTGTTTCCCAACAATTTCGAAATAATCATGAAGGGTTTGAATGCCTTTTGAAATTCATGAAGCGCGACACATTCCCAACTCTCATCTTAGGAAACTAAATTCATTTTCGGGGAGTGGTTTAGTGAAAATGTCAGCTAGGTTTGATTTGGACTCTACATGCGAGAGTACAATATCTCCCCTAGCTACATGATCCCTAATGAAGTGGTGACGCACCTCAATGTGTTTGGTCCTAGAATGATGGACTGGATTCTTGGTTAGGTTAATTGTGCTAATGTTATCACATAATACTTGCACACCCTTGTAACTCAACCCATAGTCCTCTAAAGTATGTATCATCCACAACAATTGTGATACGCTCTCTCCCATGGCGATGTATTCTGCCTCGGTCGTGTAGAGAGAAACACAATGTTGCTTCCGACTTGACCAACTTACTAAGGACGAACCTAAGAATTGGCAACCCCCACTTGTGCTCTTCCGGTCCATCTTACATCTAGCGTAGTCGGAATCCGTATAGCCAATTAAATCAAATGATTCGGTACGGGGGTACCATAGACCAACTCCAATTGTGCCTTTGAGATACCTCAAAATTCACTTAACAGCGATTAAGTGAGATTCCTTGGCACAAACTTGATACCTAGCGCACATACCTACAGCAAATAGAATATTCGGTCGACTAGCTGTGAGGTATAGCAAACTACCTATCATGCTTCGATATTGAGTTAAATCAACGAGTTTACCACTCTCATCATTGTCTAATCTTGTGTTTGTGGCTATGGGAGTGGTTACCTCTTTTGAATCACTTATATTGAATTTTCGAAGCATTTCTTGTGTATACTTTGATTGGCGCACATGGATACCATCGCGAGTTTGCTTGATTTCAAGTCCAAGGAAGAAAGTCAACTCTCCCACTAGACTCATTTCAAACTCACTCTCCATGTGTCCAATGAATTCATTTAAATAGCCCTTATCGTTTGAGCCACAAATTATGTCATCGACATATACTTGGGCTACAAAAATATTATCACCATCTCTTCGTAGAAATAGTGTAGGGTCTATTTGACCTCTAACGAAGCCCTTCTCAATTAACAACGTCGACAACCGCTCATACCAAGCCCGGGGTGCTTGTTTAAGGCCATAAAGTGCCTTTTTGAGCTTGAACACGTGGATTGGAAATTCGGAACTCTCAAACCCCGGTGGTTGTTCGACGTAGACCTCTTTTCTTATTAGACCGTTTAGAAAGGCCGATTTGACATCCATTTGGTATAGCTTGAAGCCGCGATGTGCTGCAAATGCAAGCATCAATCGAATGGATTCTAATCGTGCCACGGGAGCATAGGTCTCATCATAATCAAGGCCTTCAACTTGACTATAGCCCTTAGCTACCAAGCGTGCCTTGTTTCTAATGATTTCTCCCTTATGGTTCAATTTGTTTTTGAAGACCCATTTGGTTCCAATGATGATGGTCTTCTTAGGTCTAGGGACTAAGTCCCAAACTTGACTCCTCTCAAATTGACCTAGTTCTTCTTGCATTGCAATGATCCAATCAGGATCATTTAATGCTTCATCAATTTTTCTAAGTTCAATTTCGAAAATTAGGGCAACTTCATTAGCCTCATTCCGGAAGAATGATCTAGTTCTAACCCCATGATGGATGTCTCCAACAATTTGGTCTTGGGGATGACTAGAGGCTAATCTAGTTTGCCTTGGTGTTGGTGGTGCTTCTTGAATGGGTTCACTAGACACAAGTTCAGCCTCAGGATTCGGCTGATCTATGGATTGTCTAGGCTCACCGTCATCGGATTCATCACCATCAACAACATTTGGACTTTCATTCAAACTTAGTCTCCTAAGTTCGAATTGGACTTCATCTTCTGATTGACCATTGACTTTTGGAATTTCTTCAAAGATAACATCAGAAGATTCTTCAACTATTCTAGACTTCTTGTTGTAGACTCGATAGGCTTTACTAACCAGGGAGTACCCGACTAGTATCCCTTCATCAGCCTTTGCCGTGAATTTTCCAAGATAATCCTTGGTGTTTAGAATGAACACCTTACAACCAAACACTCGAAGGTGATTAACCATAGGTGGTTTTCCAAACCAAAGTTCATGGGGAGTCTTTCCTAGAAACCTATGAATGAGGACCCGGTTTTGCACATAGGAAGCTGTATTTACAGCTTCAACCCATAAGTAACTCGGGAGTGAGTACTCATTAAGCATGCTTCGTGCAGCCTCTTGTAGAACACGATTCTTCCTCTCTACAACACCATTTTGTTGTCGTGTTCTAGGAGTAGAGAACTCATGTCTATACCCTCTATCTTGACAAAATTCTAAAAACCTTTGATTTTGAAATTCACCTCCATGATCACTTCTAATTGTCTTAATAGTTAATGATTTCTCATTTTCTACCCTTCTACAAAAAGAAATGAAAACATCTAAGGTTTGATCCTTATATTTTAAAAAGTAAGTCCATGTGTATCTAGTGAAATCATATATAATCACAAAGCAATATCTACTTCCACTCAATGATATGATAGTACTACAATCAAATAGATCCATGTGAAGTAAATCTAATGCAGTAGAAGTACATACAGCGCTTTTACCTTTATGTGCAGATTTTGTTTGCTTACCCATTTGACACGCATCACAAAGTTTGTCCTTTTCATACTTGATGCTTGCTAAGCCACGAACTAATCCCTTGTTGGCCAACTTCCGGATGTTCTTCATGTTCACATGTGCTAGCCTCCGGTGCCAAAGGGTAGACTCTTCTTCTTTTGACATGAAACACTTAGCAGAAACATTAGTAGCACTTTTAAATGAAACTTGATAAATATTGTCTACTCTTGTTTCTACTAGTACCGTGTCCAAGGTGTCATGTTGTCTAACTAGACATTGACTTGGTTGAAAATCAATTGTGTAACCCGTGTCACACAATTGACCGATACTTAGGAGATTAAATTTCATCCCCTTGACTAGAAGGACATTTGAAATTCTAAGACATTCGGATATTTGAATGTCTCCTATTCCTAGACTACCATTGTTACCAAATGAAACATTATCTCTACTTTTCTTGTGAAGTGTGGTAAACAATGATCTATCCCTGGTCATGTGTTTGGAGCATCCACTATCAACGAACCAAGTTGATAGATGCTCCCCCTCAATCATAATCTACACAATTCGAAAAATAGAAGTTTTAGGTACCCAAACCTTGGGACCTAAAGTACCAACTAAACAAGACTTAGGCACTCATGCCTTGACCACTTTCTTTTGAACCTTGGGTGTCCTAGATTGTCTCATATCAGTCCTAGACATCAAGGACACAAATGAGGGTTCTTTAGGACGGTAACCAATACCGGTCCTATTGTAGACTGTCCTTTGGGCATTCAAGATCATATCTAGGGTTTTAGAGCTAGTTGAGAACTTCTCAAGAATATTCTTGAGTCTCTCAACTTCACTCTTCAATGATTGGTTTTCTTCTACTAGCAAGTCATCATGCAAATCATTTACTCCTCAACCTTAGAGGATTTCAATTTTCAACTCAAGTTTCAATGATTTAATCTCATCTTCTAACAATTCAACATGCAAATCATCAATGTTATCATCCCTAGATAATTCAATTGATCAATTTCTAATTGCAATGCTTTAACCTTATTTTTTGACTTCTTAAGCATACTAGTTAAACATGCAATTGCTCTATAAACTTTTCNAGTGATGACATGACCAAATGGCATGTAGACCGTGCGACGGCTCGGCTCTCGATAGGATAGGATGGACTGGAAGATGCTCTCCATAATATCGAAGTCCAAGCGACGGTGCATGCCGTAGAGCATGAGGCAGTGATAGGGTCGAATCTCAGCTAAAGGCTTAGAAGTGATTGGAAGGAGACAGTTTGTGATAATCTTGAATAAGACGTAATCAACAGGAGACAGACGTAGAACTGCAAAGGTCGGAAAGTCAGGACCCAACTCATCAATCCCGGCGAGGCATGGATGACCAAAGAAATGTTGATAGATGGAGTCGGGGTAACATCTGAAAAAGGTGCCAATAAAGGAACAGGAAGCTCAGGGTAGATCGAGTACAGATTTGGTGATCGTCGACCACCCAAATATTCTGCCAAGATCTCGTAAGAAAAGTCAAGGTTCCTCTTGGCGACTCGAGTAGTGAACTCGAAGCCTCCTTGAGGTCCCTGCTGAAGATTGTTATAGAACTCTGAGACTAGGTCGTGATTGATAGTCCGTTCCAAGGAAAGAAGGAAGCCCAGGTTGTAGAACATGACTATGTCCATGACCGGACGGACAATGTTCAGTCAGAAAAGGGATATCAATGGATCGGCAGGATAGTAATTTGAAGGTCCTCGATTGAAATGCCTGTTCACAGACCGCATTTGGAAACCGGGAGCTTAAAGAAGGTTGTGGCCTTCTGGAAGGTGCAGATGAAGAAGGGGTTTTCCCCCTCGAACTGGCCTCAACAGCTTCCTTGCCCTTGGAAGATTTTCTAGAGATTTGAATTGATTGAATTGATCATACACATAGTTTGAATCAATTGGGCAGTGTTGACACGAACATAGGTTGAATCAAACATTCAAGAGTTGATCATACACAGAGTAATCATAAGGTAGACATTAGATCAAAAAGAAGGACAATAATGAGGTGAAAGATAGATTTGATCATATGGTGAAGTATGGAAAGAAAGGTCATGGCCAATACAAGAAGGTCACGGCACCACACCAAGAACAAACACCAAAACATGATTAGCTTCATATACATATAATCCATGAACAGAGTCATAAAGGAAACTAAATCAAAAACTCACTTTGGTGCCATTGAAGTTAGTTTGAAAAGATCGCAAGAAGAAGAACTTGCGCAGGAGAAGCTCTCGGCGCAAGACAGAGACGCAGAAAACTTGGAGCAAGTAGAGAACTTGCAGAGAACAAGGAAACGCCCGTAGAGACCTTCGCAAGAACTCGCACGCACGAGAAAGAGGGAGACGCAGGAACACTCTCGCTCAGGATGAAGAGGCGCAAGTGGGAGGTTTCGGCGCTAGGGTTCGGCAAGGAGGGGTTTTGGTAGGAGTTAATCGGTTGGTGGATCGGTCCACCAACCAGACTTTAATGCATCTGAACGGATCACCGTTCGATCAGATAGCGCCCAGAACGATCAGGTGATGACCTGATCGGACTGAACCGGGCCTGATCGGTCGGGTGACCGATCAGGCATGCTCCTGATCGATCGGCTGACCGATCAGGACACGAACAGTAGTGTTCGGAGAGAAACCTGTAAGCCCCCTGATCGGTCTGTGGACCGATCACCATAGGATGCCAGATCGGTCCGGGGACCGATCCAGGCTGGCTCAGTAAGGTTGATCAGAATTTCGTAAAGTCACTGATGCCCCTCTGATCGGTCTGTGGACCGATCGTTACAGGATGGAGTCAGATCTGTCCGGGGACCGATCAGCCTTATGCCTGATCGGTCCGGTGACCGATCAGGGTTCCTGATACTCCCTGATACGGTCTGAAACATTCAGTTTCAGATTTTCTGAATCTTTCCAACGAGATCTGATGAAGTTTATCGAACTTGGACATGATCTCATGACTAAAATTGATCCCTGAACAAGGATCAAAGGTCCTTATAGGTTCAACAATCACTTTGATCCATCCAAATGGAGTCAAACTCAATCAACAATCATTCAAGCAATTTCAACTAAGTTTGTATCAAATTCAGGTTTCCAATCAAGTTGCATTGATTGGAATGTCCAAGTATGATCATGGAGTCATATACACATATGTTATGCAATGGTTTTCCCCATACTTGGTCACCGAAGTGATTATTATCTCGTCAACTCAATTTCTCAAGGGATGCATTGACATTTTGAGAAATTTAGTTGATCCTAACATCTCACCCCATATCTAGCAAACAAAAACGTTTTGTTAAACCTTATAGTTCGTGTGAGATGTCCCCAAAGTTACCCAATTGTTTCCCAACAATTTCGAAATAATCATGAAGGGTTTGAATGCATTTTGAAATTCATGAAGCGCAACACATTCCCAATTCCCGTCTTAGGAAACTAAATTCATTTTCGGGGAGTGGTTTAGTGAAAATGTCAGCTAGGTTTGATTTGGACTCTACATGCGAGAGTACAATATCTCCCCTACCTACATGATCCCTAATGAAGTGGTGACGCACCTCAATGTGTTTGGTCCTAGAATGATGGACTGAATTCTTGGTTAGGTTAATTGTGCTAATGTTATTACATAACACTTGCACACCCTTGTAACTCAAACCATAGTCCTCTAAAGTATGTATCATCCACAACAATTGTGATACGCTCTCTCCCATGGCGATGTATTCTGCCTCGGTCGTGGAGAGAGCAACACAATGTTGCTTCCGACTTGACCAACTTACTAAGGACGAACCTAAGAATTGGCAACCCCCACTTGTGCTCTTCCGGTCCAACTTACATCCAGCGTAGTCGGAATCCGTATAGCCAATCAAATCAAATGATTCGATACGAGGGTACCATAGACCAACTCCAATTGTGCCTTTGAGATACTTCAAAATTCGCTTAAGAGCGATTAAGTGAGATTCCTTGGCACAAACTTGATACCTAGCGCACATACCTACAGCAAATAGAATATCCAGTCGACTAGCTGTGAGGTATAGCAAACTACCTATCATGCTTCGATATTGAGTTAAATCAACGGGTTTACCACTCTCATCATTGTCTAATCTTGTGTTTGTGGCCATGGGAGTGGTTACCTCTTTTGAATCACTCATATTGAATTTTCGAAGCATTTCTTGTGTATACTTTGATTGGTGCACATGGATACCATCGCGAGTTTGCTTGATTTCAAGCCCAAGGAAGAAAGTCAACTCTCCCACTAGACTCATTTCAAATTCACTCTCCATGTGTCCAATGAACTCATTTAAATAACCCTTATTGTTTGAGCCACAAATTATGTCATTGACATATACTTGGGCTACAAAAATATTATCACCATCTCTTCGTAGAAATAGTGTAGGGTCTATTTGGCCTCTAACGAAGCCCTTCTCAATTAAGAATGTCGACAACCGCTCATACCAAGCCCGGGGTGCTTGTTTAAGGCCATAAAGTGCCTTTTTGAGCTTGAACACGTGGTTTGGAAATTCGGAACTCTCAAACCCCGGAGGTTGTTCGACATAGACCTCTTCTCTAATCAAACCATTCAGAAAGGCCGATTTGACATCCATTTGGTATAGCTTGAAGCCGCGATGTGCTGCAAACGCAAGCATCAATCGAATGGATTCTAATCGTGCCACGGGAGCATAGGTCTCATCATAATCAAGGCCTTCAACTTGACTATAGCCCTTGGCTACCAAGCGTGCCTTGTTTCTAATGATTTCTCCCTTATGGTTCAATTTGTTCTTGAAGACCCATTTGGTTCCAATGATGGTGGTCTTCTTGGGTCTAGGGACTAAGTCCCAAACTTGACTTCTTTCAAATTGACCTAGTTCATCTTGCATTGCAATAATCCAATCGGGATCATTTAATGCTTCATTAATTTTTCTAGGTTCAATTTCAGAAATTAGGGCAACTTCATTAGCCTCATTCCGGAAGAATGATCTAGTCCTAACCCCATGATGGATGTCTCCAACAATTTGGTCTTGGGGATGACTAGTGGCTAATCTAGTTTGCCTTAGTGTTGGTGGTGCTTCGTGAGTGGGTTCACTAGACACAAGTTCAGCCTCAGGATCCGGCTGATCTATGGATTGTCTAGGCTCACCGTCATCGGATTCATCACCATCAACAACATTTGGACTTTCATTCAAACTTAGTCTCCTAAGTTCGAATTGGACTTCATCTTCTGGTTGACCATTGACTTTTGGAATTTCTTCAAATACAACATCAGAAGACTCCTCAACCAGTCTAGACTTCTTGTTGTAGACTCGATAGGCTTTGCTAACGAGGGAGTACCCGACTAGTATCCCTTCATCAGCCTTCGCCGTGAATTTTCCAAGATGATCCTTGGTGTTTAGAATGAACACCTTACAACCAAACACCCGAAGGTGTTTAACCGTAGGTGGTTTTCCAAACCAAAGTTCATGGGGAGTCTTTCCTAAAAACCTATGAATGAGGACCCGATTTTGCACATAGCAAGCTGTATTTACAGCTTTGGCCCATAAGTAACTCGGGAGTGAGTACTCATTAAGCATGCTTCGTGCAGCCTCTTGTAGGACACGGTTCTTTCTCTCTACAACACCATTTTATTGTGGTGTTCTTGAGTCTCTCAACTTCACTTTTCAATGATTGGTTTTCCTCTACTAGCAACTCATCATGCGAACCATTTACATCCTCCACCTTAGAGCATTTCAAATTTTCAACCTCAAGTTTCAAAGACTTAATCTCATCCTCTAGCAATTCAACATGCAAATCATCAATGTTATCAACCCTAGATAATTTCAATTGATCAATTTCTAATTGCAATGCTTTAACCTTATTTTTTGACTTCTTAAGCATACTAGTTAAACATGCAATTGCTCTATAACACTTTTCAGTTCTGGAGAAGTTACCTCTTCATCATCCGAAGATGATGAAGCCGCGTTTGATGAGTTGGAAGATTCATCACTGCTCTCTACTCTAGATCTCCCAATGCCATGAGTGTCACATGCCTTGTGCTCTTCTCCTCCTCTTCATCGGATGAGCTAGAGGATGACTCATCCCAAGTGGCCTTCAAGGTCTTCTTCTTCTTCTTGAATTTTTCTTCTTTCTTTTTGGATTTCTCCTCCTTCTTCTTTAGTTTTGGACATTCATTCTTGAAGTGTCCTTTCCTACCACACTCAAAGCAAGATGCATTAGTCTTATCAAGTTTAGCTTCACTAGAGTTACCTCTACTCTTGAAGCGTCGACCCCTTCTCATCATCCTTCGCACAAAGTTCGCCATCTCGGAGGAAGAAGAGCCACTGCCATCTTCCTCGGAATCGGACTCGGATTCGGAAGAGGATGAAGAGACTTCCTTCTCCTTCTTCTTCTCCTTCTTCTTCTTGTTGGATCGGTCCCCTGCAACTAAGGCAATCCCCTTCTCCTTGGGGCCTTTGTTAGCCATTTCATGCAATTCCATCTCACAAAATAAATCATCTAACTTAACAATGGATAAATCCTTGGATACTTTGTAGGCATCCACCATGGATGACCACAAAGCATTCCTTGGAAATGTTTTTAGTACATACCTCACAAGGTCGCGATTCTCGACCTTTTCATCAATCGAATGAAGCCCATTGAGGACTTCCTTGAACCGACTATGGAGCTCACTTACCGTTTCATTCTCCTTCATAGAGAGATTTTGGAGTTGATTGAGGAACAAGTCCCTCTTGGCGATTCTTGAATCTCGGGTGCCCTCATGAAGTTCGATGAGCTTGTTCCACAAGTCCTTTGCACTTGTGAAAGGACCAACCTTGATGAGTTGGTCTTTGTTCATGCCGCATTGTAGAGTGACGACCGCCTTTGCATCGGCTTCACTCTTTCGAGTTTGTTCGGCTGTCCACCGCGAAGACTCGAGTTATTTGCCTTCATCATCCTTAGGAGGGATGAATCCCTCCTTCACCGCAAACCAAGTGTTGATGTCCATCTTTAAGTAATATTCCATCTTCGATCTCCAATATTGGAAGTCAGCGCCATCGAAGAATGGAGGTCGGGTGGTGGAGAAGCCTTCCCTCAATGCCATGGATGTAGCTCTCGGTTGTTAATCCGCAAAAACAGAGCCCCAAGCTTTGATACCACTTGTTGGAACCCGAATGGCTAGAGAGGGGGGGTGAATATAGCCAATCACTTTGACCTTTGGCACTTATCAAATTTCTGCACTCAACCTTATCAGTAGCACAGCGGAAGAAACAAAGGAAACAAAGCAGTGCAGAAAACAGAAACAGAAAACGAAGGCAACCACACACAACTAGCAAGATCGCTAACAAGGAGGGTTTACAAGGTTCGGGGATAACTTGCCCCTACTCCTTGGCGTGCCCTTAAGGTGGGCGATCCCTTGATCGTCGGCAGATCAAGCCCCGGTTATCACCGAATAGAAAGCAACCTCCTTCTCAGTGGAGAAACCTCTCCACAGCGTTTCAATCACAGATTTAAGTTTAAGCACAAAGAAACAACAAGAAGGATCTTACTCAAGCACTTAGCAAAAACAAGAACACAGCAAGCTTTCCTGAGCTCCACCCAGCGGCGATCTCACGCAAGAAACCCTTCCTCGTGTCTTCCCGCTGTCGGACTCCAAGCCTCTTGTTCTCTACTTCAAGCGCTCTAAGTAATGGATGATTGCTTCTCGATTGCAGTAGCTTGCTCAAGGTGATGAAACTTCAGAACGCGCAAGCTAGATGTGGAGAACATAAGGGCGCAACAAGAACTTAGTTCGCGAACACTATAACTCTCTAACTCTTCTTCAACGAACCCTTCTTCCACCCTTTTGTTCCTCCACTCCGCACCAGGTGACAGCATCTCCTGCAGCGTCCAGCTGCTTCTCTGCCAACGCCAGCTACCACTGAGCCCTTCCTGGACTTCCTGAGCTCCCCTCAGCCAAGCTCCAGTCAGCAGCTCCAGTCTGCAGCTCGGCCGTTGCAACCTGAGATGGAAAACGGACAAACCTGCTCCAAGGAAAGCCTCCATTGACTTCTCCTTGAGTGTTTGAATCCTCCCCTGTCACCTGCAGCTTAATCAGTGTGTTAGAGCAGCATATCAAACAGCATATCATGTATCAGATGTTAAGCGCAGAGAATCGGATACGTTCAGACGCGATCAGAGCGTCTGACAGTGCATTTTGAATTAAAGTGATCGGTCACCGGACCGATCAGAGAGCCTCCTGATCGGTCACCAGACCGATCAGGCTGGGTCCAGACCGATCAGGCTCCATCCTGACCGGTCCCCAACGCTCGATTAGAAATCGCGATTTCTTGGGACTCTCCTGGATCGGTCACCAGACCGATCCCAGGTTGTGGATCGATCACTGAACCGATCCACCCCTTTATCGGGCGATTTCTGAGCTTCGCAGTCCAGACCTCCTGATCGATCACCGGACCGATCAGGAAACATCCTGATCGGTCACCGGACCGATCAGACTGGGTCCAGACCGATCAGGCTCCGTCCTGATCGATCATAGAGAGGAACCTGCGATGCTGGATCGTTCTCCAGAACGATTTGCACAGTGATCCTGATCGGTCACCAGACCGATCAGGAGCAGTTCAGCAAGGGAACTCAACCTCACTGTTTGCTCCCTGATCGGTCACCAGACTGATCAGGAGCAAGGCAATGGGTGAAACGCGTACTCCCTGATCGGTCACCAGACCGATCCAGGGGCTCCAACCTAGCCCTCCAAGCTGGGTTTCATCCACCTTAGCCCTCCAAGCTAAGGATTTTTCACCTAACCCTCCAAGTTAGGAATTTGCACCTAACCCTCCAAGTTAGGACTTTTCACCTAGCCCTCCAAGCTAGGACTTTTCACCCAACTCTTCCGGATTAGGACTTTCCAAACCTAGCCCTCCAAGCTATGACCTGACCCTCCAAGCCAGGACTTTTTTACCTAACTCTCCAAGATGGGAATTTGCACCTAACCCTCCAAGTTAGGACTTTTCACCTAGCCCTCCAAGCTAGGACTTTTCACCCACCTTTTCCGAATTAGGACTTTTCACACACCTAGCCCTCCAAGCTAGGATTTTTCACCACCTAACCCTCCAGGTTAGGATTTTCCAACACCTAGCCCTCCAAGCTAGGATTTTCAACACCATGCCTGATCCCCGATCAGGACTTAATCATAATCAATAATCATCCACCTAAACTAAAATCGGTGTCAACACCAAAACAACAACCAGGGCCAGACTGCATCAACAGTGAGCTCAAGTCATCAGTTGACCTACATGCTAGTCTCCATGCATTAATATTGTCCTTGAATATTAATGCTCGACTAGGAATAGTTTAGTGTAGTGTTCTCTACATCATCTCACTATCGATTCAACCAATCGATATGATGTAGATAAGAACTTACTACACAAGGACATTATTATACTTAGTTATTTGGCACAAATACAAAGTAAGTATAATAACCAAACATGTCTTTATTAATGATAGAATATGATACAAAATGTCCCTAGTCAATCATCACATAATTGGCTCTAGGGCTCCTACTAACACTAGGGAAGGTTCGAATCACATTAGGTGAATTGTACACAGTCTTACTTTGCATTTTGCAAGAGGCTATTTCTGTTACTCGAACTCGTGACCTTAAGGTCATGTAGCAGCAATTGTACCATTGCTCCAAAGCTACCCTTCATATAGTAATTTTTAAAAATTATATAACTTTGCTTTTTATAATTTTTAAAATATATATTTTTTGTTTTTTTTTAAATTTACCTCATCTTGTAGTTTTGATCAAAACCATTACATAAGTCTGCTTAGGTGTATGCATTAAATCGATTGACCAACTGGTATGATATTTTGGACAAGGAAATTAAAGGGGTGTTTAAGATAGGAAAAAGTAATTGGGGTGTCCTTTTGATAATAAATCAAAAAGGGACACTCCCTTAACAATTCTATAAAAAAAGACGTCCCTATGATTTGTACCCTAAACATAATATACTCAAAAAAATCTCTCCTATCCAGCATGTTCTAATGTACAATTGCGAGCACTTACAGTTAATTTGTTCTCTAATAGAGTGCATGTGAACACTATTTGAGGCAGAATTGTCATCCGTTGTTGTAAATAACTTGGCAAAGATTGATTGTAGTTCTCTTTGGAAGTAGTGGTGAATTCCTTCTGCTACCTTGGAAGTAATGGTCAAATACCCCTTCAACTGCTTTGTCTTCTAACCAAATAAATTAGATTTTTCACATAGTTTCCTCCCCTGGATTTTTGTCAAATCACTCTTTTCTTATACAACTACTAGAGCTAGACGGAGGACGAGACAAGAAGACCTCTCCGCCTAGTCATGCATTTGGGTAGCCAAATTTCTTAGGTAGTGATACATCAAGCAAACAAATAGAAAGTCATAATTCCTTCAGGATTTAAATCTCAAGTTACATCTTCTATGCTGACTCCTAGTAAACTTAATAAAATGGTTGGGCGTCTACACCAAAAGGGAAATCTCAAAAAAACCAAGACGTTAGGAGAGTAGAAATAATACTAAAATATAGAAATGGAAGAAAACAATGAGGAAAGGAGACCTGTTGTGTTGTTCGAAGGATCATAGGTTTAAATGAGTGGAGAAATCAGTTATTTCCAAGAGGAGATAATCAAGCACTCACTTGTGAATTACTTCCATGGTCACCATGATCATCGGACGCCCCTTAAAAAAGAAATAAACTAATACAATTCAAGATGGCAAGCCAATAGAAATTAATAAAGTCAAAGTAGCATTTATCTCACAGCCGCTCAATCCTGCAAGAGCCATCAACCGAGCAGCAACCTCCTGCTCCTCGACATCCTGCAGTGCCCTTGCAAAGTCCTCGTCGTTTTCAAATTCCGCTGGATCTAAATCGGGGTCGTTGGCATCGAAGGCGTCCTCTCCATAGTCATTGCCCTCGATGCTCTCTCCCTCTTCAATTACAAGGTTCGGCTCATCTTCCACGCCTTCCCCATCTTCCTCCTCCTCTTCCCCCTCCTCATAATCATAGATTCCAGCGTCAGAACTCTCGTAATCGATACCATCAACGCCGTTCATACTCAGCATCGCGTACGCCCTCTCCTGCACAAGCAAACCAACCCCAAGACATTCCACATGGGGACATATGATCAAAGAGTACACGAGAACCGGCGATAGATCGTCGAATGGATTGCCTGTTCCTGGAGAGCGCGAGCGAGAGCGAGGTCGGCATCGACCTGGCTGAGGCTGGTGAAGGGCGTGCGAGGCGGCGGGACGGCCTCCGATGGGGGCTGCGCATCCCCGGCCGGCAAGGAAAAGATCGAAGGTGGATTAGGGTTACGGCTGTGTACTGCCGTGATGGGTTTGCTACCGGCGCCGCTTTCTTCCGCGTTCTGCATCGTTACGGTGGGAGGACGAGACAGAGAATGAATATTCAAACATAGGAAAGCAAGAAGCAGTGTTTTAAATGTTATAGACCGTCAGGGAGCAGGAGACTGTTTTTTTTTATTGAATAATTATTGGGAGAGTTAAATTGAGAAATCGAAAATCATAGTAAATGATGTGGCACCTTGCATGGACGATCTCTGACGGATTTACCGTGCATCTCAGGATATAGTTTGATTCGGGCCGGCAGCTGAAGGTCGTCGATGATGTCCAGTGATAATCGGATATGTACATATAAAATGTCACATCATGTCACGTAATGTCATATCATTTACTATAATTTTCACTCTCTCATTTTCACTCTCTCTATCATTATCCTTTTTTATTATTATTATTTTTTTATACATGTATACATCGGGAATTTATCATTTTCTAATTAATTTATTATAATATTTTTTATATTAAATCATGAAAGTTATTTTCCAATTCAAGTCATTTTAATCGTGCTGCTTTAGAATTCGCTCCGGTTCAATTTGCTCACCTATCCTCGTCAAAACTACTTAAGTCGGAAACGAACTCAAGGGGATTAAAACTAAGTTAGATGATGGACAAGCACCCTATGAATTGATACGTGGACTAAAGAAGCTATGTGACAAGGTCCACTGAGTCTGAATGACTCTCTCTCTCTTTCTAACTCTCGAGACCCCTCAAAAAAGTAGACTCCCGAGACCATCTCGGACAGGTCTACTCTTGAGATCGCCCTAGGAAGACATATGTCTGAGATCACCTCGGAAGGTCAGGTTTCCGAGATCACCAGGGGCCCTCCCGGGCCAAAGGACCCCGAGATCACCTTAGGGAAGCGGAGCCCCAAGGATCAGCCTATCCGATAACCCAACCTCAAGTAACCGTCCTCTTTTTTACGGATCTACGAATAATTATCACTAATAATTATGAGATAATCATGACCCATATATAATATACGGCCATCAAAATCTTAATTATCGCAATGCCCTGGATTTAATTGCTGCAAGGACCGTTACAAGAATTATCTAGTAACCGACAATTGAGGGGACATGGAGAAGAACGTAGGGACACGTGTGACTGCCACCTCGAGTATAAAAGGTACTCCAACCCCAGGTATGGGGGGTTACGCTCATCTTACTCAGACTTCTCCTTAATTCTTTCTCTCAGAGACTCTTGTACTGACTTGAGCGTCGGAGTGGGCTCCACCGGACAATCTCCGACGTGTTCCCATTAACGCTCGTGTTAATCTCATAGAGTAGGAGCTCTCCCCCTCTTGTCATTATCCTCGTGGGGTGAACTATGGTGACTAGCCGTTTGTGTCGATTCTTTCCGGAACAAGTTTGGCGTCGTCTGTGGGAAAATAAATCAAAGTACTAGAAGGAACACAGTGATGGCGAAACCAGAAGGACAACACATCACGATGACTAAGGAAGAGCTAGATCGATTGATGGCCAACGCTATTAAAGGTGTGCTTGAACAACACCAAATCGAGCAAGTCGCACCGCGACAAGTGACTTCGGGGCTGGTAAAGATCGCCAGAAGCTCCACTTCGCACCACCTCTACCGAAGATCTGTCTCACCACCGGTGGGGCATGTGGTGATGCCTCCAGCACCCCGACGAGAGTCCCTAGGAGATTTGGAAAAGATTAACTCCGCCGCCTCCAGCGTTCTACGATAAGAAGAAGGAGCGAAGAAGGGGGAAGGACCTAAGAACTTCCACAAGATACCCTCCATCCCTTTCTCGCTTGCCATCATAGAAGATCTCATGCCGAAGTAGTTTCGTGGTCCGGAGATTGTCGACTATGACGGAAAGACAGATCCAGAAGATCATGTCTGCAAGTTCGAGAACGCCGCACTCCTACACCAGTACACTGATGGTGTCAAATGTCGGGTGTTCTTGAATACCCTATCAGGGGGTACCTAGCGATGGTTCCAGAGGCTGCCCCAGGGTTCTATCAACTCTTTCCTGGAGTTTAGAACTGTCTTCCTCCACCATTTTGCCATCAGTCATCGTTATCAGAAGACGACGTTAAATTATTCGCCCACAAGCAGAAGCCGAAGGAACCGCTCAAAGATTACATCCAGACGTTCAACCGAGTGGCGCATGATGTGCCAACCGCAACATCAGAGATCCTCATCAGCGCCTACACCCAGGGGCTCTCTGAAGGGGATTTCTTCCGATCTCTAGTGAAGAAGTCACCTACCAGCTTCGATGATTTGCTAGGGCATTCTGTCAAGCACGTCAACGTTGAAGAAGTGTAACACGCCCCCCGCAAAGAACCAGTCGGGGTCCCTACTCAGACCGTTGTACTGTCAGAGAGGAGGGAACCTTCGGCTCCAGTCTGGGCAAAGATCTTCGCCTGGGGAAGGACCAATGGGCTGGTAAGCGAAAACTAGTAGAGATAGTTGACACCCAGCAGCCAGAGCCGCTGATGAGGTACTGCAACTTCTATGGCAGTACGACGCACTCCACCGAGAAATGTCATACCCTGAAGAAAAAATTGAATGAGAAAGCCAATCCCAAACCTCGGAGGAAATGGAAGCAGACGGGGTATCACCGGAGGTCTCCTCGGCGGAGCTTTTCTCCTCGTAAACGGTCGTCGGGTGAGAACAAAGTCCGACACTGATCTCGGTCCCCAAGAAGGGCAAGGCCACTGCATGTGGTCTGCCTTCCAAACACGTGGGGGTGATCTCGGGAGGATCTACTGGAGAAGATTCCCACAGGGCGAGGAAGGCTCACACCCGTCGGCTAGAGAACTACGCCATTGGGACGAGCCGGAGCCAGCATCGTACTCCTACAATCTCCTTCGGCCCTGAGGACTTGGAAGACGTAGAGGCTCCCCACAAAGATGCCCTGGTAATTCTTACACGTATTGCAAATTATAAGGTTAAGCGTATCTTCGTGGATATAGGTAGTTCTGTGAACATCCTATACAAGGCTGCCTTGGATCAAATGCAGATTGACGAGGATGAATTGTTAGTAGGAGCCCTAGAGCCAATTATGTGATGATTGACTAGGGACATTTTGTATCATATTCTATCATTAATAAAAGCATGTTTGGTTATTATACTTACTTTGTATTCTGTGCCGAATAACTAAGTATAATAATGTTCATGTGTAGTAGGTTCTTATCTACATTATATCGATTGGTTGAATCGATAGTGAGATAATGTAGAGAACACTACATTAAATTATTCCTAGTCAAGCATTAATATTCAAGAACAATATTAATGCATGGAGACTAGCATGTAGGTCAACTGATGACTTGAGCTCACAAGTCATGGATATGTGATATCAAGTTGACACATGAGTATTGTCACGCCCCCAGAGGCCCGGACTCACTCGAAAATCGAACAGCACCTCCCCTGTACGACGGACAATCTGAAACTCTTATACATACATACTCCACACATATATAGCTCAGCCACACTCGGCTGGCATTCACACATCCACAACCACGCAGTTAAATATTATAACTGACAAATAGTAAACACAATAAATAATTCTCCATATCTAAGTACAGCAAACCAAAATCCAACGGAAATAAATAAATACATGTCTAACGAAAAGCCAAATATCATCCAAACCGATAATAAAACCAAAAACAACACTAATATTATAAAATAACTACGAGTGTACGAAAACCAATAACACTAATAATCAAACTAAGAGACTGGCAGCTGGATCCTTGATGGACCCGATTTAGCTAAGTTAAAGTTGTCACGAATTGTGGACCATCAGAATTTAGAATATTTATAAAAATGCTGGAAACCCTTTTTGCAATCAAAAATATGAAAACGTAGTAAAGGGGCCACAGGTCGTATTTTTCCTCGGGACTAGTTGAGAGTTTGTTTGATTCGAGCTTGTATTTATGTGTCGTTTGTGAATTTGGGTTTCGAATGTGATTTGGGTTCGGAATGCGATTAGAAATGAAAAAAAATAATAGAAAGAAGGAAACTTAACCACGCAAACTTAAACAAAGTAATGACAATTCATGGACTCAACCAATGGAAAAGCTCATCAAGGCATTTACACAATTTTGGAAAAAGCACAGATCTGATTTCGATTGCAAGAATACACTACAAACTGATTTAAAACTTAAAGCATCACCACTCAAGCCGAAACTTAACTTGATACCAAGTGAAGGAAAAACTCATGTGCCAAAAGCTAAAGCTAAGTGCAATTTTGATTGGTTACTTGATACAAGGGCAGATCTACAATTGATGTGAAGCAATTGATATTAAGTAAATGGATGTGAAGCAACCAAATTAAGTGCAGATTTCAATCATGCAAAAACTTAGCAAAATTGATACGCAAGGGATAAGGTTTATAAGCCAAAACGAGACTACAATTCCGAGACAAATCGAATGTAAATAAAACTGATTTCAAGCACAGCCATACACTCCAAGATAGGGTTACATTCTGATACAAATCAATGCAGAATTCAATCCGGCAGAATTTAGCACACTTGATGCGCAAAAGCTGAGGAAACTATGTGCCGGAATTTGATACTCAGTGCAGTAACTAGATGATCTATTCAGAAATGTCTTGATGCAGGAATGAATGGCAGAAATGCAGAACAAGGCAGATTTCAGCAACTTGGCACGACCACAACTGCAGAAACTGCAGTAAGCTGCAGGAACGCTGAAGAATTGCAGAAACTGCAGTAAACTGCAGGTATGCGGCTACAAGTTGGATGCAAATTCAAACCGGTAGCTGGTGTGAAGCAAGTGGATGTGAGGTAAACAACTCCGGTACAGAATCCAGCAGCCAATACATGCAGAAATTAACTCAAATGAAACCGAATTTCAGGAACTAAGCATGATGTGCAAAATTGAATCCATTGCAAAGCAAGAGTGCAGATTCAAAACTAAAATTAAATGCAAGTGATCACTAAACAAACAACTTATCTAATAACACTGCAGAAATTGAAAGCTAATTACGGCAGAAACACAAATCAGAAACCTTAATTCAACTGAATCAACATTCAGAAACTAAAGTTAATTGCAGAACTTGAAACTGGCACGCAACATCTTAAAACTAATGTGCAGAAATACAATGATACGCATGAATTAATTGCTAAACAACTGAACTTAAATGAAGTGTTAAGTAAACAAGCAATCTAGCTACTACAAGTGCAGAAATTAACACTAATTAAAGCAGAAAGCAATTCGGAAAGTTAACTACAGCTGATACAAAAAAAAACAGTAACAGAAATAACATTCAGAAATAGAAATTACAGCTAGAAATGGAAATACAATAAGAAAACTAAACTCAATCACTCTCTTAGGTCAAGTACTCCTTGTTCGTCACGCAAGGGTGAACCTCGAACCCGTAAGCTCAGCAAATCAGTGGAAAATCTGTCTCTGCGATCAAATCCATTCAAACTCTGCTCAAGCTGAAAACTGCATCCGAATCCTTCAATCCAGCTGCGGTGGCTTGCGATAAGGACTTAGGAATGCTCCGAGCCTTCGAGGGAACCCCTCCAGATAGCTCGGATGAAATGAAGATGGTGCACAACTGAGATTGATGAAATCGGATAACAGAGCTACTGAAACCTCACGAAACTCTGTCTTTGGGCAAAATTCAAGCTGGAAACGTCTCAGTGAGCTCTCCCCACTGACCTAGCACTTGTTCTAATGAAGGATCGAGTGGCCGCGCCTCTTGGATGAAGAACTCTACTGAAGAAATGAAGAACAAAACGAAGAAGACGAAGAAACGGCGGAGACGCGACGAGGAGGAAGCTGCGCAGAATTTTGCTTAAGTAATTAACATTGGACGGCTCAGATTGATTGGGGGAGATCCAACGGCTGATCTTGCTCTGATTGATCCAAACTTTGATGATGATGATCTGGGGTCAGGATCTGCCTCGTGGTAGCTCGGATCCTCCAGATGTGCAATGGATGGTCCAGATCAACCTGATCTTTGAATGGACGATCTAGAGCCCTCCAAGCTTGATCCAATGGTTGATTGAGCTCTGATTTGGATGAAACCTTCAGATCTTGATCAGAGTGCTTGATCAACCCTAGCCCTAGCTCGGATTGCTTCAGATGGTCCCGGATGGCTCAGATCTAGCCGCTTTTGAATCGGACGGCCCAGATTAATCCGAAACTTGATAACTCGATCTGGGTCCTCTTCCGACTCAAGTTTGACCCAGTATACCCTAGGTCCAGGATCCTTTCATGCCTACAAAAATAGATCAAAAATTTAGTGGCCAAATAATCCAAAAAATATGCAATTTTGCAATTAAGTCCAAAATAAGAGGAAGTTCTAAAACCTAGGGTAAAAATCACAATTAAGCAAGTAAAACATGAGTCAAACATGGATTTTAGCAATTAAAATAATCAACAAAATGCTACTTATCAATCCTCTCCTGGCAGCACGAGACACATCTATCGACTACCTGAAACAAATAAAAGGACGAGGGGTGGTGAGTTCCGGGTGGAACTCTGCGGGTATAAAAACAGATAAATGCATGGTATACAAAAGGTAAAACAAGCATAAAGATAACCAAAGGGTATACAATCTCCGAAAATAAGAACATAAACAAAATGCATCAATACAAATAAAACATACCTACAAATCATGTAACAAGTAGAGGCAAGATCAGAAATCCCCCTACTACCTCAATAAACTGCTAATACTGCTGAACAGATCCACATCATATAATAAATGCAAATCATATATGTATATGCATGTCAGTCAAATGAAACAATCATAGCTCAATCAAATGCAACAAACACAAGCAAATGCAAATGCATAATATGCACATGATGTCATGACCTGCACTGTACACACACCAACCACCATTAGGTTGAGTGGACAAGATACAAGCGCCAAAACCTGGGGCTATGCAAATACACCACGACAACCGTGGCCCTGCTATGAAAAGCCAAAATACCTGTGGCTTAAAATCCCAAAATACCTGTAGGAACTCCAAATACCTGGGGAGTATCAACTGTTTGCACACAACTCCGACCAAGCGTGGCACAACAGGAAAATATACTCGACGACCCGTCTCAACCACCAAGGAGCCTGCCGTCGTCGGCCTGAATGCTATGATGCATGTCACTAATATCCACCTCCTCAATGAAATCCAAAACCATGCGAAAACAGAAAACACCAAAATAAGGAAACATACGAAAAACACAATCAACACCAAAGTAAATAAACATGCACTAATGTACTGGGTAGGGTTATCTAATGTCAATCAAACCCTATGTAGGTCAAATGATTATTCTATAGTACACGCGGTACCCTTAGATCAGAAGTCAAGTGATGAGACTGTATAACTGAACAATTTGGAATTATCACTCAAAGGTCAAGCACGAATAAGTATCAAGCAGGAAAACAAGACAAATAGATTTAAGATAAAGCAAACCTACTCAGGAAGTAAAACGACCATGCATTTAAGGTAAACGAAACTACGAGAATCAAGGGAGAAGTACCCGCCTTAAATGTAGATCATGCTAAGTGCCTTCACGTCTGAGAGTCTGCTTCAAACCAAAATCATAAGCCTAAGACGTGCCGATAAAGCTTCCGTTGTTCCGAGTCTGGCGAAAATAGTGACAGCCGAAGGAGAATGCCTCTGAAATCCTTGACGCTCCGGTGATCCCTCCTCTCTCCCACAAGCAATCTCCACTAATCAGGGACAATCGACAGGTATCCCATGGTCGATCGCGAGGTGGAAACAATCGGTAATCTCGTTTACTTGCGGTGGTGTGATCGCGAAAGAGGGCGGCACAAAATCAGCAGTGGGAGGAAAGGTCGGGAAGTGTCTCGTCGATAATGAGGATCAGCCGGCAAATCTACGATCGGGAGGCAAGCGGCTGGAGGCTCTCACAACAGTCAGCGGATCGAAGTTGGAAAGAAGGAGGGCAACGTCGGGCGATGCTCAGCGGCGATCGACGAACTGCGGGGAAGGAGATTGAGCGCTCGGCCGCGCGGAGGAGACGTCGCCCACTGCATTGGTGATGAGAAGAAGGAAAGGCAGCGCCCTTGCGGTTGCTTCGCGTGCGCGAAGAGGAGAGGAAGGAAAAGGCGAAGGTGGGGTTCGGCGGTGGCTAGGGCACAGGCAAAAAACATGATACGGGAGACATTTATAAAGGAAAAGATTATATATTTATAATTTAAACTTTTCCTTTTATATTAATATATATTCCAAAAACCAAATTTTTCCTTAAATAATTCCAAACCAACTCATCTTGCATCCAAATAAATCCGTAATTATTTCCAAAAATCCTGAAAATTCTTCCAAAATTTTCCCTCTGATTGTTTCCAATTTATCCTCCTATTTATGGTGATTATATATAAATTTATATATATTCCTATATATATATATATTATTTTATTTTGTAGATTTATTTATTTATTTATTTTTTACCGTATTTTACAGGTATATATTGGAGAATGTGTACTGAATGACCCGCCATGAGAAAGTTTCATAGATTGTCATATGAGTGTCATAGACTTTCTCATATGACTATTAGTATGAATAGTCCTTAGACCTGAAGTTACTACAGTTCCCTACATAAGGAGTTATGTACTTTGGTATCGTCAAACGTCACCCGTAACAGGGTGGACTATAAAGGCGATCACTGGGTATGTAATGAATTATGCGGAGGGATGTGAGTGATGTAGATGGTATCTATCCCTCCCATATGACGGGAGTGATATCTGTGGGCCCCTTGATCGAGTAGGACTACTAAAACGCATGGTCATGCTCGAATGAGTCAATATGAGATATTGAGCTCATTTGTTTGAGTGAGTCTACTCGGGGATCAAGAAATACAAGATTGATTGAGGATGACACGGTCTATGCCTCATTGGTCAATCTAGATATCAAGGATAGAAGGACAAGGTCATACATTATCATAGTCACGGAGGTTTAGTCGGATCTCGACTTTTCTTGTTACTTGGGTAGCAATGATGCATTGTTAGATGCCGCTCATTGCTTATGTGTCTAAAGTGTTTAGGCGCATTGCCAACGTCACGAGAACCTATTGGGTCACACACAAAGGACACAATGCTTCGGGAAAGTTGATCGACAGATCTGAGCCCGAGTTGGGAACTCGGGAGGTCAGTTCGGGAGCTCGAGTTGGGAACTCGAGAGTGCGAGTCGGAGCTCGGCAGACCGAGTCGGAGCTCGGCAGACCGAGTCGGAGCTTGGCAGACCGAGTCGGAGCTCGGCAGACCGAGTCGGAGCTCGACAGACTTGGTCGGGAGCTCGGTGACTTGCTCGGGAGACTTGGTCAGGAGACCGAGTCGGAAGCTTGAGAGGCCCGGTCAGAATTGCATGAAGGAAAGAGAAAAGTCTCTCTTCATTTGATGAAAAGATTCTTTTCTTGCATGGGAAAAGATGAAGAGCCACATTAAAAGATGTGTTCTTTATTGGTATTAATGAAGGAAGCCAAAGAGACACAAACCTCTTCATATTCATGGGATGATTATAAAAGAGGGCCTTGTGAGGTCTTCTTCTTGCCTTAGCTTTTCCCCTTCCCTTCCTCTCTTCTTCCTCTCCTCCCCTTTTGGCCGAAACCTTATTGTAAGGTTCTTAGTGTTCTACGAGCTACCTTAAGTTGCTAGCACAACTAAGGTAGCTCTCCCGAAGTTGAGAGATTGTGTTCGTGTGGATACAAATAGAGGCACGGACACTTGAACGTGCAAGAGATCCGCGCGCATCTTGGACGAGCGGGATAAACGAAGGGCACACTTCAAAGGTATAAACAGTAGATAAATCTATTAGATAGATAACTTCGTACGAGTTTTCTTTTACATGGATCGCTCGAGGGTTCTTGTTTCCGCTGCGTTTCTATGTTTTGGTGCTAGGAGAACCCAATAGTGGTATCAGAGCCACTTGTGAAAGATCGTACAAAGTTTTTGTGCTTTTATATGTGATATAGAAGTAGGACAAGATTTTATGAGTTACATATAACTGTTTGTTGTAGCAGTCGGGCTCCCGACCTCCCACTCGGGAAGACTGACCACTGTGGTCATACCGAGCCGAGGCTTCCCGAGGCTACTGGGAGGACAGACACTCAGGTCATCTCGGGAAAGGAGACCCCGAGACTGTCTCAGGAACGGGGAGACCGACTCGGATTCATGTTGATGAATCCAGAGCAGCGGCTCACTCGGGGAACCAACAAATAAATTTTGTAACGGGGCGCTGCCCCACACCCCGCAAGGGCGCTGCCCCTTGACCCCGTGAGTTTCTGCTCAAGCGGCAGATTTTGTTTTTGCACTCATAATAAATTTAATGTCCTAAATCTATTGTGTATGATTATTGACATGGTGAATGGTTATGGCCTTAACCCCAAGGTGATTCGATGTATGTGTGTGTGTGCATGTTGTAATTCAAAATACGGCCTACGTGTCGTGCCTTGTCTATATTCTTCCTAATTGTAAAATTAGATTTAGACTCGAATGTAACTTAAGTTTTCCTATATTGTAATGTACAAAAGGAGTAATGGAGTGTCCATTGAAGAATGAAGTTACAAGAAGGATGCCAACCACACATAATGACCGAAGGATGCTCTTGGAGAAGATGTTATCCCTAGGTTGACCATCGATCTTCTCATTGGCTTGAGAAGTTCGTAGTATACGGGCCATAACCATGTCACAATTTCTTGCTTATATATTGATATATGTTATGTGTGTGTATGTGATGCATGCTTAGATGTTTATCTTAATTAAGTCAACTCAATATGCCTACCAAGGTTCGGTACTCATAAACTACCTCGATCATTTGTTGTTGGGTTTGCCAAAGTAAAACAACGCATTTTATCTTGGTAGAGTGCGAGAGGACAATTGTGATGTCACGCTATCGAACTTTGGGTGAGACTTAACTAAGTCATCTCAATTGGATTGAGAAACTTAGAGGCATATCCCAAAAGTTGAGAAAATTGGGTAAGAGGAAAATTATACTAAGTCTTGGGCGATTAGCTAAAGCTAACTCAAGATGATGTGTAATGTGAATCTTAACCCTTTTTCAAGAGTTGCATACGATGTAATTGGTAAAATGCTACCTACCTAATTGTATCGAGTCTTGGGCGATTAGCCAAAGCTAACTCAAGATGAAGTATAATTTGGATTTTGTCCCACATAAATGTAGTCGCTATTTGATTTGGAGATAGTAGTGTGAGCAAATTAAGTTTGCCTACATCCATGACTAGCCCCTACAAAAGCTCTACAATTTAGTGGGAGTATCATTTAATTAAAGGCTTAATTAAATGATGTAGATATGATACTTATTTCTGCATGTTGTATTGCTATAGATCACCATGTCGTCTAATACGTCAAATACTCTCTCTCTGCGATCTGTCCTTGAGAAGGACAAGCTCAACGGAGATAATTTCCTGGACTGGTATAGAAACTTGAGGATAGTCCTCAAATAAGAACGAAAATTATACGTCCTAGAACAACCTCTTCCTGAAGCACCCGTTGCTACCGCCACCCGTGCTGAAAAGGATGCTTATAAGAAGCATCAGGATGATGCACTTGATGTATCATGCCTTATGCTTGTCACCATGAACTCTGAGCTTCAGAAGCAACACGAGAACATGAATGCATATGATATAGTTAAGCATCTGAAACAACTATATCAAGGGCAAGCTAGGCACGAGCGGTTTGAGGTGTCCAAAGCCCTATTTGCATGCAAGATGCAAGAGGGAACTCCTGTAGGAACTCACGTACTCAAGATGATTAGGTATGTGGAGAATCTTGAAAGACTAGGATTCCCACTGGGCCAAGAATTGGCAACAGACCTTATCCTGCAATCGTTGCCGGAGGGTTATAATCAATTTGTCATGAACTACAACATGAATAAAATTGATAACCTTTGCCTGAGATGCTCAGTATGTTGAGAACTGCTGAGCCTAATCTCAAGAAAGCCAAGACCAGTAATGTACTGATGGTCAACAAGGGCAAAGGTAAATGGAAGCCTAAAAGCAAGGGTAAGACCCAAGCCAAAGACAAGGCCAACTCTACTACATCCAAGGCTAAAGGAAAAGTGCTAAGGAAGGGACCTGCTTCCATTGTGGTGAGACCGGACATTGGAAGAGGAACTGCAAAAATTACTTAGAGGAAGCAAAGAAGAAAAGAAGTGAGACTTCTGCCTCAGGTATTTTTGTTATAGAAGTCAATCTATCTATCTCTTCTTCTTGGGTATTAGATACCGGATGTGCTTCTCACATTTGTACTAATGTGCAGGGCCTTCAAAGAGCTAGATCATTGACCAAGGGCGAAATGGACCTACGAGTAGGCAACGGAGCAAGAGTTGCTGCTATTGCTGTAGGAATATATTCTTTGTCTTTGCCCACTGGGCTTATCTTAGAACTAGAAGAGTGCTTTTATGTACCTGCATTAACTAAGAATATTATTTCAGTATCTTGTTTGGACAAGAAAGACTTTTCATTTATCATAAAGGATAAATGTTGTTCTATAATACTAAATGACATGTTCTATTGTAATGCACCATTGATGAATGGACTCTATGTTCTAGATCTAGAGAACCCAATCTATAACATAAATACCAAACGACTCAAATCAAATAATTTGAACCAAACATATCTCTGGCATTGTCGCTTAGGACATATAAATGAGAGTCGAATATCCCAGCTCCATAAGGATGGATTACTGGACTCATTTGATCTTGAATCATATGAGACATGCGAATCTTGTCTTCTAGGCAAGATGACCAAGACTCCATTTAGTGGACACGGCGAAAGAGCGACAGATTTGTTAGGACTCATACATACTGATGTATGTGACCCCTTCAATATCACAGCTAGAGGAGGCTATCAGTACTTCATCACTTTCACTGATGATATCAGTAGATATGACTATGTGTATCTCATGAAACACAAGTCATAATCCTTTGAAAAGTTCAAAGAATTCAAGAGTGAAGTACAAAACCAACTTGGCAAAAGTATTAAGATGCTTCGATCAGATCAAAGTGGTGAATACCTTAGTCAAGAGTTTCGTAGCCATCTAGCAGAGTGTGGGATCATATCCCAACTCACTCCACCTGGAACACCACAATGAAATGGTGTGTCCGAGCGGAGAAATCGTACTCTATTAGATATGGTACGATCGATGATGAGTCAGACAGATCTTCCTACTTCCTTCTGGGGATTCGCTCTAGAGACAGCTCTTTTCACACTTAACCGAGTTCCATCAAAGGCCGTCATAAAGACACCATATACGATATGGACTGGGAAGAGTCCCATGATGTCTTTTATGAAGATTTGGGGTTGTGAGGCTTACATTCGACGTCAAGTCTCAGATAAACTAGGACCCAAATCTGATAAGTGCTATTTTGTAGGATATCCCAAGGAAACAAAAGGATATTACTTTTACAATCTCACACTAGGCAAAGTGTTTGTCGCTAGAAATGGCGTTTTTCTAGAAAAGGAGTTTATTTCTAGAAGAATTAGTGGGAGTAAAATCCATCTTGAAGAAGTTCAAGATACAGATAGCATTGAGGCCTTAATGGACATTGAACAGGCACCACAAAATGTTATGGATCATGAGGTTGTTGCACAAGAAGTTGTGGAACAACAAGCTGTTCAAGTAGACCAACCTCCTCACAGATCTGATAGGATACATCGTCAGCCTGAGAGATATTCTTTTCTCTTGTCTGACCATGATGACGTTACGCTCATTGAGTTGAATGATCCCACATCCTATCAAGAAGCTGTGATGAGCCCAGATTCTGAGAAATGGCTAGAAGCCATGAGGTCCGAAATGGAATCCATGTACACTAACCAAGTATGGACTTTGGTTGATCCACCTGAGGGGATTAAACCCATTGGGTGTAAGTGGGTCTTTAGAAGAAAGACTGACATGGATGGACTCATGCATACATATAAAGGGTGATTGGTAGCTAAATGTTTCAAGCAAATTCATGGTATCGACTATGATGAAACCTTTTCACTAGTTGCGATGCTTAAGTCTATTCGGATCATGCTTGCTATTGCAGCTTACCATGATTACGAGATCTGGCAGATGGATGTCAAAATCGCATTCCTAAATGGGAATCTACTCGAGGATGTGTACATGACACAACCTGAGGGTTTTGTAGATCCAGAGCATGCTGGAAAGGTATGTAAGTTGCAAAGGTCCATTTATGGGCTGAAGCAAGCATCTCGAAGCTGGAATCTTCGATTCGATGATGCAATCAAAGCGTTTGGTTTCATCAAGAATGAAGATGAATCCTGTGTCTACAAGAGGGTTAGTGGGAGCACAGTTATCTTCCTGATCTTGTATGTAGATGACATACTCCTCATTGAGAATGATATCCCTTCACTACAGTCTGTAAAGACATGGCTCGGGAATTGTTTCTCAATGAACGACTTAGGTGAAGCAGCCTATATCCTAGGCATCAAGATCTATAGAGATAGATCTAAGAGATTGCTTGGCTTAAGTCAGAGTACATATATTGACAAGGTGCTTAATCGTTTTGCCATGCAAAATTCCAACAAGGGATTTCTGCCGATGTCACATGGTGTGAGTCTTTCGAAGACTCAATGTCCCTCTTCTAAGGAGGAGAGAGACCATATGGATCAGATCCCTTATGCATCCGCTATACGGTCTATCATGTACGCCATGCTTTGTACTCGTCTAGATGTCTCGTATGCTTTGAGCATGACGAGCAGGTACCAGTCAGATTCAGGTGAATGTCACTAGATAGCTGTCAAGAATATTCTTAAGTACTTACGAAGGACGAAAGAATATTTCTTGATATTTGGAGGCGATGAGGAGCTAGCTGTAAAGGGTTACAGTGACGCAAGCTTCCAAACAGACAGGGATGATTTTAGATCGCAGTCAGGGTATGTATTTTGCCTAAATGGTGGCACTGTGAGCTGGAAGAGTTCAAAGAAGGACACAGTCGCAGATTCTACAACAGAGGCCGAGTATATTGCCGCGTCTGAGGCGGCAAAAGAGGCTGTTTGGATCCGGAAGTTCATTACAGAGCTTGGTGTGGTTCCTAGCATAGCAGACCCGATAGACCTCTATTGTGACAACAATGGGGCTATTGCGCAGGCTAAGGAACCTCGCTCTCATCAACGGACCAAACACATACTACAGCGCTTCCATCTCATTCGAGAGATCATCGATAGAGGAGATGTGAGGATATGCAGAGTATACACTGATTCTAACATCGCAGATCCTTTGACCAAGGCTTTGGCACAAAAGAAGCATGATTGTCATACCAGGTCATTGGGTATTAGATACTACAGTGATTGGCACTAGTGCTAGTGGGAGATTGTTAGTAGGAGCCCTAGAGCCAATTATGTGATGATTGACTAGGGACATTTTGTATCATATTCTATCATTAATAAAGGCATGTTTGGTTATTATACTTACTTTGTATTCTGTGCTGAATAACTAAGTATAATAATGTCCATGTGTAGTAGGTTCTTATCTACATTATATCGATTGGTTGAATCGATAGTGAGATAATGTAGAGAACACTACACTAAATTATTCCTAGTCAAGCATTAATATTCAGGGATAATATTAATGCATGGAGACTAGCATATAGGTCAACTGATGACTTGAGCTCACAAGTCATGGATATGTGCTATCAAGTTGACACATGGGTATACATTGGAGAATGTGTACTGAATGACCCGCCATGAGAAAGTTTCATAGATTGTCATATGAGTGTCATAGACTTTCTTATGTGACTATTAGTATGAATAGTCCTTAGACCTGAAGTCACTACGGTTCCCTACATAAGGAGTTATGTACTTTGGTATCGTCAAACGTCACCCGTAACAGGGTGGACTATAAAGGCGATCACTGGGTATGTAATGAATTATGCGGAGGGATGTGAGTGATGTAGATGGGATCTATCCCTTCCATATGACGGGAGTGATATCTGTGGCCCCTTGATTGAGTAGGACTACTAAAACGTATGGCCATGCTCGAATGAGTCAATATGAGATATTGAGCTCATTTGTTTGAGTGAGTCTACTCGGGGATCAAGAAACACAAGATTGACTGAGGATGACACGGTCTGTACCTCATTGGTCAATCTAGATATTAAGGATAGAAGGACAAGGTCATACATTATCATAGTCACGGAGGTTTAGTCGGATCTCGACTTTTCTTGTTACTTGGGTAGCAATGATGCATTGCTAGATGTTGCTCATTGCTTATGTGTCTAAAGTGTTTAGGCGCATTGCCAACGTCACGAGAACCTATTGGGTCACACACAAAGGACACAATGCTTCGGAAAAGTTGATCGGCAGATTTGAGCCCGAGTTGGGAACTCGGGAGGTCAGTTCGGGAGCTCGAGTTGGGAACTCGAGAGTGCGAGTCGGAGCTCGGTAGACCGAGTCGGAGCTCGGTAGACCGAGTCGGAGCTCGACAGACCGAGTCGGAGCTCGGCAGACTGGGTCGGAGCTCAGCAGACTTGGTCGGGAGCTCGGTGACTTGCTCGGGAGACTTGGTCGGGAGACCGAGTCGGAAGCCCGAGAGGCCCGGTCGGAATTGCATGAAGGAAAGAGAAAAGTCTCTCTTCATTGGATGAAAAGATTCTTTTCTTGCATGGGAAAAGATGAAGAGTCACATTAAAAGATGTGCTCTTTATTGGTATTAATGAAGGAAGCCAAAGAGACACAAACCTCTTCATATTCATGGCATGATTATAAAAGAGGACCTTGTGACTTTGGATGAGGTCTTCTTCTTGCCTTAGCTTTTCCCCTTCCCTTCCTCTCTTCTTCCTCTCCTCCCCTTTTGGCCGAAACCTTATTGTAAGGTTCTTGGTGTTCTGCGAACTACCTCAAGTGTTAGTGAGAGCCCTAGAGCCAATCATGTGATGGTTGTTGTATGGACTCATTGTATCATATTTCATATATATATATAAAGACATTTGATTATGGTTATTATACTTACTTGTATTGGTGCCAAATAACTAAGTGTAATAATGTCCTTGGTAGTAGGTTCATATCTATATCAATCGATTGGTTGAATCGATAGTGAGATGATATAGAGAACACTACTCTTAATTATTCCTAGTCAAGTATTAACATTCAGGGACAATGTTAATGCATAGAGACTAGTATGTAGGTCAACACGATGACTTGATCTCGCAAGTCGTGGATATGAGATATCAAGTTGACACATGAGTATGCATTGGAGAATGTATACTGAATGACCCACCATGAGAAAGTATCATGGATCGTTATATGAGTGTCATATACTTTCTCATGTGACTATTAGTATGACTATTAGTCCTTAGACCTGAAGTCACCATAGTTCCCTACATAAGGAGTTATGTACTGTGGTTTCGTCAAACGTCACCCGTAACTGGGTGGACTATAAAGGCGATTACTGGGTATGTAACAAATTATGCGGAGGGATGTGAGTGATGTAGATGGGATCTATCCCTCCTATATGACGGGACAGATATCATAGTCTTGATAGAGTGAGATCACTAAGTGCATGGCCATGCCCAAATAAGGCAATATGAGATATTGAGCTTATTTGATTATAGTGAGTCTACTTGAAGTTCAAGACACATAGATTGATTGGAGGATGACACGGTCTATGCTTCATAGAAGATCAATCTAGATATCGACGATAGAAGGACATTGTCACATATTATGAAAGTCATAATTAGTAGTCACATTGGTGATGTTGGATCTCAACATTCTTGTAACTTGGGTAGCAATGATGTGTTGCTAGATACCGCTCATTGCTTATGTTTCTAAGAGGTTAGAAGCATTGCCAACGTTACAAGAACCTATAGGGTCACACACAAAGAACAAATAGATGGAGAAAAAAAAATGAAGTCAAGTTTGACTTGGCTAAATATGGAAAGTCCATAAAAGGCAAGTTTGACTTGACCCAAATCCAAATCAAGTTTGACTTGACTTGGTTCCACTTCAAGTTAGACTTGACATGGGAGAAGAAATGGAGTCAAGTTTGACTTGACTAAATATGGAAAGTCCATAATAGGCAAGTTTGACTTGACCCAAATCCACCTCAAGTTAGACTTGACTTAATGCCACATCATGGTGATGAATTGGCATGGAGCCAACCATTGATGATGCTCCACATCATCAAGAGCATTAAGTGTGGATGCCACCTCATCAAGGAAGATTAATGGTCAAGTTTGACTTGACCAAAAGGCCACCTCACCTTGACTTGACCAAGTGATGACTTGGCTTGGTATTTGACCAATGATGATGCTCCACATCATCTCCAAAGGTTGTAACCCCCCCATTTGAATTTGAATTCAAATTGAAAGGGGGTTATGGCCAGCCACTTAATGGCCATTAATGGCCATTATGTGGCCGGCCACAATGAGAGAACAAAAACCAAGTTTTGGTTCCATTTTTCTTATGGTGTGTCTTCTCTTCTTCCTCCTCCAAGTATTGGTGCTCTTCTTCTTCTTCTCCTCTTGGCCGAACCCTTGAAAGGTGCTAGCACACCTAAAGGGTTTTCTCCATCCACTTTGTTCGCGTGAATACTTCTAGAGGGACGGCACTTGACGTCCTAGAGATCCGACATCCAAAAGGAGCGAGCGGGATTAAGCGGGGCACGCACCAAAGGTAAAATGGTTTATCCCTCTTTAGATCTAGGAGTAGATCGAGTTTTGAGCATGAAATGAATACGTGATTTTTGTTTCGGAATTTTTCTTCGCACGAGATCCATGGCTTTGGGTTCTCGGGGTTTCCGCGACGCGAAAAGGCGGTTTTCGCGGCCCGAAAAACCCAACATCAAGTTGCTAGCACAACTAAGGTAGCTCTCCCGAAGTTGAGAGATTATGTCCGTGTGGATACGAATAGAGGCACGGATGCTTGAACGTACAAGAGATCCGGCGCATCTTGGACGAGCAGGATAAACGAAGGGCACGCTTCAAAGGTATAAACAGTAGATAAATCTATTAGATAGATAACTTCGTACGAGTTTTCTTTCGCATGGATCGCTCGAGGGTTCTTGTTTCCGCTGCGTTTTTATGTTTTGGTGCCGGGAGAACCCAACATGAATTGCATTTGAATTTCAACTCCGCTCTTCAGCTTCATCGGGTACCGAATACAGCCGATAGGGCAAATTACCCTATCGCTGTCATTGGAGCAGTGACACGCTGGAGAGGACGAGGAGGACCCCCTTCCTGGCCGTCGATGCTCCCTCATCCTACAACGCCATCTTGGGATGCCCGGCACTCAGCATATTCCAGGCGGTGGTCTCAATCTACCACCAGAAGATTAAGTTTCCGGTAGGCAATCAGGTGGCCAAGGTTAAGGGAGACCAGCTAGCGTTTCGGCGATGCTATAGTAGGGAAGTCAAATCAGAGTCCCGCAAGAACCCGAAGTCTCACGAAGCTCTACAAATCGATCTCGCTGACCCACGAGAGGAGGAAGGACCCAAAGAAGAACGGAGGGAGGTCGGGAGCGAGAAGGTTCAGATCCACCCTCAATAGATAGGGAGAGTCACGAGGATCACCACCGACCTTGCACCGGGGCTGAGAAGTCGTCTAATCAACTACCTGCAGAGCCATCGAGATGTATTCACTTGGGCTACCGAGGAAATCAAAGAAGTCCCCCAAACTTTAGCCATGCATCGCTTACGTGTGACACCTGGAGCTCGGCTAGGAAAGTAGAGGCGAAGGTATTTTGCACCCGAGCAGGACAAGACTATTAGAGAAGAAGTCAGCAAGCTGTTAAAAGCCGGGCACATAAGAGAAGTTCAATTCCCGGCCTGGTTAGCTAATGTAGTCTTTGTCCCTAAGCCAGGGGGTAAATGGCGAGCCTGTATTGATTTTCGAGATTTAAATAAAGTCTGCTCTAAGGATTGTTACCCCTTGCCTCGAATAGACTGGTTAGTAGATTCTACAGCCGGTTGTGATTTCTTTTCGATGTTGGATACTTATCAAGGCTACCATCAAGTTTCTCTCGCTCCCAAAGACAAGGAGAAAGTCAGCTTTGTGACAGCAGATGACACATATTACTATAATGTTGTTGGGACCGGGTGCATGTCGACAAGGATACGGGTTCGTAAAATTTTAAATTTTTACGTGCAGCGGAAGAATTAGCATAAAATAATTTCCTAAATTATTTTAACCACGTATCTAGCATGCAACCTTATGATGTGTTGACATAATCATAAATTAAAACTTTGCGGAAAAGTAAACTTAATTTACTAAGTACCTCGCGTAACTTGAAGTAAGGGACGAGATCCAACCGTAGCGTCCCTTGGAAGCTTCGCCTCTATTCGCGTCCACGCCGAGTTCTCTTCGGGATGACTTCGCAAAGTCACGAGTTTTGTGCCGACGAGAACTACTAGATTCTCGGAAGGCACAACAAGAAGAACAAGAGAAAAAAAAGGAAACTAACCACCAAGAAAACGGAATCGAATTCCGGGAAGAGAGGAGTCGCTATCCGCTTCTTCTTCTTCTTGTTTCGTTTCTCCTTCTTCTTGAAGCTCACGGCAACCACCTTGATGAGAGGATGCGCCGGCCCTAGGGTTGGTGTGCGCCGGCCCTAGGGATGATGAAGGGCGCCGGCCCTAAGGGGAATAGAGAAGGAGAAGAGAGGAATTAAAGAGAGAGAGGGAGAGAATAATTAATCTCTATCAATTATTCATTAAGAATCAAAGGCTTCCCTTTGGTTCCTTATATAGTTGCTTCTCCCTTGCCAAGTCTCCTCTTTAACGGAATTAGTTATCATAAGAATTTTATCTTATAAAATTTCTTATGACTTATTCCGTTAAGCCTAGTCTTATTATAACTAATTTATAATAAAAACAAATTCTTCTTCTCTTTAAATTATGGAATAAAATTTTATAAGAAATTTATAAACTTTCTTATTATGGAAAAATCAATTCATAATTGATTTTATAAAATTAAAATAAACCAATTCATGGATTATTTTAACTTCCATAAAAGGAATAAATTTTTACAAATTTATTTATATAAATTTCTTTATACAAATTTATTTATCCATAATTTATAAAACAAATCACACTAGATTTATTTTATTAATTAAACCAAATAAATTGATTTAATTCCCTTTAATGGCCGGCCACCATAAGGAGGGTTAGCACCCTCTTTGGCCGGCCAAACCAACCCGAACCGGTCGCGAATTAAACTCATTTAATTCGCCCAATAAGCCTTCAAAAGACTTAGCCATTTTTAGCTTCCATTGCGCCTCTGATTAACTCAGATTCGACTTATTTCTCTTGATCGCAAAATCTAATTTTCAACTCATTTTAAATCCCTCGGATTACTCGTAGTGCGTGTGACTAAATAGGCTTTCGATTTATGTTGGCCGTCTATAATCAACTAATTATAGAACGATCATGAGTGGCACCTAGTAGTACATCATGATCCCCAATTAATCGAAAGATCAACGGTTTGACCACAGAAGAAATTATTCTGAAACCCTTCAGCAGCTCAAATGAATCGTGCCCCATTCCCTTCACCACCTTATACCCACTTGGTTCAGGACACGGTCTATTTGTGTCAGTCCCCACTAGGCTGACTACGTCGCACCTAGCCCAAGTAATGTCTTTCTCGTCCTTTGGATTTCTAATTACTCTCATGTATTTAAGAGACTCGCACTCTTAACATGATATACTCTGGCCAGAGGTTTTTGAGTAACAATCCGACGATTGGCCTGGGTATACATCTCTTCGCAAGGAGTGGTGAATCCTTTGTAGGCTGTTCAAACATCTTCGGGCACTTTGGCTTATACCCAATCATCCTGGGTCCACACCTCCTTGGAGATGCTTGCTTAAGATGTTAAAGTATAAGTCTCCATGACCAAGATGACTTGAACACCGCAAGTCAAAGGAACATCGCACTTAAGCTGCAGTAAGAACTTCATTGACATATCTATATAGATAACCATATGAAGTTTTACAGCTAGTCACTCCAATGAACTAGTTCCCTTAACTAGCATCCATGTTTATCTCCGGACATCCCAATGTCACCAGCCAGTGAGAATCAGCTGATTAGAGAATAACCCATGCTAGTCTCAACAGAATTGATAGTGTCCGTTTTTATCAATTCATCGACTAGGGATATTTTCAATACTTCATATTTGCACATATAGAGATAATCACAAGTTGTGATCCCATCACAAATTCTCTTATGCTGTGAGTTGTATTGCGGACATTCAGTAGATGAGTTTAAGATCCCAATCAAATACACAAACATGTATACTCAAATAGTGAATTATCATTTATTAAAATAAATGTTTACAATCATAAGGCGATTGCCTTAGGACACTTCTCTCATATCACTAACAAACTCCCACTTGGCCTAATGCCAATCGCTACGGTATCCAATACCATAGGCTCTAACATGTCCCTCAAACTTGCTTTGAGGCAAGGCCTTAGTTAAAGGATCCGCTATATTCCTTTCAGTGGGAACCCTCTCAATTTGTATGTCATTCCTACTTATAATCTCTCTGATCAGATGATAGCGTCGAAGCACGTGTTTGGATCGCTGATGAGACCTTGGTTCCTTTGCTTGTGCAATAGCTCCATTGTTGTCGCAGTAAACCGGCACTGCTTCATCAATGGTTGGAACCTCATCAAGTTTCGAGACAAACTTCTTGATCCAAACTGCTTCGGTGGTAGAATTTGCTACGGTGTCTTGTTTGGAACTTTTCCAACTTACTGCGCCTCCATTCAAAGTAAATACGTATCCAGACTGCGATTTGGAGTCATCCTTATCTGTTTGGAAACTGGCATCTGTATACCCACGTATTACCATATCTCCTTCTCCATATATTAGGAACACATCCTTAGTTCTTCTTAAGTACTTAAGGATTGTCTTTACAGCCGCCCAATGATCCATTCCTGGATCCGACTGGTATCTGCTTGTGACGCTCAAAGCATACGATACATAGGGTCTAGTACATAACATAGCATACATGATAGATCCTATCGCGGATGCATAGGGAATCTTATTCATGCAAATCCTCTCGTTTTCTGTGCGCGGACACATAGACTTTGAGAGGTTGATCCCATGCCTGATGGAAGGTAACCTTTCTTGGATTCCGACATGCTAAACCTTTTTAGCACTCGGTCTATATATGTAGACTGCGAAAGACCAAGCAACCGTTTTGATCTATCTCTATAGATTCTAATCCCAAGGATATAGGTTGCTTCTCCCAGGTCTTTCATGGAGAAAGTTTTGGATAACCAAATTTTAACTGTCTGTAAAACTGATATATCGTTTCCTATAAGTAAGATGTCATCGACATACAATACTAGGAACACGACTGCACTCCCACTAACCTTCTTGTACACACAAGGTTCGTCAGAATTTTGTGAGAAATCAAACTCTTTGATTGTCTCATCAAAACGGATGTTCCAGCTCCTAGATGTTTGCTTCAGTCCATATATGGATCGTCGAAGCTTGCATACTTTGGTTTTATCAACCGATGTGAAACTTTCAGGTTGTATCATGTATACATCCTCAAGCAGGTTTCCATTAAGGAAAGTTGTTTTCACATCCATTTGCCATATCTCATAATCATAATGGGCTGTTATGGCTAGGAGCATCCGAATGGATTTAAGCATAGCTACTGGCGAGTAGGTTTCGTCATAATCAATTCCTTGTTTTTGACGATATCCTTTTGCCACTAATCTAGCCTTAAAGGTAACAACATTACCTTCCATGTCGGTTTTCTTCTTGAAAACACACTTGCACCCTATGGGCTTAATCCCTTCAGGTGGGTTAACCAAGTCCCATACTTGATTTTCGTACATGGAATCCATTTCCGACTTCATGGCTTCAAGCCATTTGTCCCTTTCTGAACTTTTCAGAACATCTTCATAACTGATAGGTTCGTCATCGCCAATGAGCAACACGCCGTTCGATTCACTTACGAGAAATCCGTATCTCTCTGGAATGTTGCGTGTCCTATCAGACCTACGAAGAGGTGGTGTAGTTTTAGGTTCAACTGATAGCTCATCATTATGAATTATCGGTTGTGGGCCTAGACTCGGTGTCTCTGTAATGTCTATTGGAGTTTCTTGAACTTCATCAAGTTCAATGCCACTCCCACTGTTTTCTTGTAAAAGAAATTCTTTTTCTAGAAATACAGCATGCCTTGAAATAAACACCTTTTGTTCCAAGGGATGATAGAATTGGTAACCCTTCGTTTCCTTAGGGTATCCAATAAATAGACATTTATCAGACTTAGCATCCAATTTGTCTGATACAGTCCGCTTCACATAAGCGGGACAACCCCATATCTTAAGATGAGTTAAGTGGGATTTCTTACTATTCCATGTCTCATATGGAGTAGTAGAGACTACCTTGGTCGGGACTCTGTTTAGCAAGTAAACAGCTGTCTTAAGTGCATAGCCCCAAAAGGATTTTGGAAGAGTTGCATGATTCATCATCGACCTAACCATGTCCATCAAGGTTCGGTTGCGCCTCTCAGATACACCATTATGCTGTGGTGTATACGGCGGAGTCCATTGGGACAGTATCCCATTGTCCCTAAGGTAATCTTGAAACTCTTGACTTAAGTATTCACCACCCCGATCGGATCGAAGTATCTTAATACTTTTGCTAAGCTGTTTCTCTACTTCATTTCTGAACTCTTTGAATTTCTCAAAAGCTTCAGATTTGTGTTTCATCAAGAACACATACCCGAATCGTGAGTGATCATCGATAAAGGTGATGAAGTAGCTATAGCCTCCTTGTGCTAGAGTTGACATTGGTCCACATACATCAGTATGTATGAGACCAAGCAATTCTCCCACTAGATTACCTTTTCCGGAAAAGGGTAATTTGGTCATCTTGTCTTTTAAGCATGATTCGCATGTATCAAATGAACCGGGTTCAAATGATTCCAAAATTCCACATCGGTGTAATTCGGTCATGCGTTTCTTACTTACATGGCCAAGACGACAATGCCAAGTGTAGGAGTCTATTCGATTATCTATTCGAGCACGTTTGTTGCTTACTTCGATATTGAAAACGTCACTGGATAAATCTAACGTGTAGATGTCATTGCACAAAGTTCCATTCCCATAAAGAACGCCATTTAAAGTTATGTAACAACAATTGTTACTAAAAGTTAAATGATAACCCTTTTCATTCAAACATGAAATAGATACAATGTTCTTTATTAACGAAGGAACAAAATAACAATTATCCAATTCTAAGACACGTCTGTTGGTGCAGTTTGCACTAACGGTCAAACTCGGGTTTTGATGTATGACAAAGTGGTTAAAGTTAGGGTTGTGTGTGTTTAACCTCTTTACCAAGTGTGCAGGATTGAAAGACTTAGGACCAGACACCAGGCTGAAGTCCAGGATGGTTGAGTCCTGGCGGGAAGTCCAGTTGGGTCCGCGGGACCTGACAACTGGCTGAAGACCAAGTTGGTTGAGACTTGGCAAGAAGACCAAGGTGGTTGAGCCTTGGCAGGAAGTCCTGGTAGGATCAAGAAGTCAAGTAGAACTGCACAATGGGTAAGTAAGGTAAGTCACTGGAGGAGCGACCCAGTGAGGACGAGTCCAATCTTGGACTTTAGGCGCGGTCCAACTTAGACCCATTTAGGTGATCTAAGTTGAGTCCTGGTTAGATCCTGGTCTGGGAGACAGATCTAATTAACTTAGAATTATATCTTATTTTAGTCCATATAAAATTGTGCTATCCTTGTTTTGGACTAACCCTGGATGCAGGACCGAAGGACTGTGTTTCTGCAGCTCAGAGAGCCTCAAAGGAGTGAGGCCGTAGCTGAGCAGGGCGCCCCGGATGTGTCGGCGCCCCAGAGTCAACCCAAATAGCGGAGAGGTAAACGCCCCGACAGCAGCGCAATTGGGGGCGCCCCGCATGTCTCGGGCGCCCACTGTGCCACGCCACTGAAGGCGGCTGCAGCTCACCCTCGCGAAGCCAGAAGATGGATTTTGACCGGTCAATCGGGCGCCCGCGGCGGTCGGGCGCCCCAGTCAAAAGCAATCCCGAAGTAGACGAGATTAGCTCTGACCGAGCATCGCCGGATCTACAGCCACGTGGGGGGGCCCCGAGCATGTCGGGCGCCCCCTGCCCTATATAAAGAGGGCC
>JAGFNQ010004269.1:0-52284 GCA_024364735.1 Boesenbergia rotunda | reverse complement strand
CTTTATGTCATTACATATCTGTGAGCACACCCAGTATCAAGTACCCAGGTATTTGAGGAAATAGAGTGACATTCAATAACGAAGATACCTAAAGAAGATGGGGCATCGGATGCCTTCTTCTTCAAGGACTCAAGATAAACCTTGCAGTTTCTTCGCCAGTGACCCTCCTTGCCACAATGATGGCAAGTGTCTTTTGGGGGTTTTTCCGGTCTTTTTGGGCCTTTTTCTTCTTCCCTTTATCTATTCTTTGGCCTTCCTCTTAGAACCTTTCTTCGAGGATCCAACTAACAGTATTGTCTTCTGATCCTGCTTTACAGAAGGCTCTACAGTCTTCAGCAGGTTGAGCAACTCTGGAAACTGGTCTATAGTTGCATCTTTAGAAGGACGGTTGCGGAAGTGTTCTTCAAGGACATAAGCAAGCTTTTCTGCCTTGAGGACTATCCTCAGTTTCGAAGCCAGTCCATGAAGTTCGGCCCAGTCAGTTTATTGGTGTCCAAAATGGAACGCAATTTATGAAGACATGATCGAGTGATTATCTAGAAATACAAATTGAGATTATGTGAGAAGATTGATTAAGAATGTATCAACATACATAAATTAAATCCTATTTATTTTACGAATTGAATCACCCTTATTATCAATTGGGAGATTGTAGGAACATCTCCAAATAGGTTGATATCCAACCATAGATAAGAACACCATGGCTGTGGCCATCAAGTTTTTCTTAGCTATGAAGGTAGGTAATTATACCGATTACACATCACATATATGTAACTATCACCTTATGCTATCAACTAATTGAATGTTTGCATAAATCATTAGGTTGTTAACTCATTAACAAGTATGTATCATTATACATAGCACCTAACTGCACCTCTCTTTACATCGACCTTGGCTGTGGCACAACAAATCGATGCTCCAAGCTTAAGGCTGGCCCATTAATCAAGAAATAGTTTTAATATGGTTGGAGCTCATTCAACCGTTTAGTTAGGCTTGGATGTGTCCAACAACCAAAACTAAGGATTGACCTCTGACTCCAACTATATTATTCATAAACTAATTCCACGGTTTGAACATGTTGAGGTTCAAGCTGGGCATGGATGTGTCCATCAACCCAAACGAGAAACAAAACTCCGGTTCTAACCATATTAATGGAAGGTGTTAGCCTTAATATTTTGTAAGGGGTTTTGAGTCTCATTCTTTTCTAAGCACATTCATGACATAAAATTATGTCATGACTAACGATTTCCTTAATAAAGTATGTATGTGACTTAATTTATCAAGTCTCATGAATTAAATTAGGAACCGGATTTCCTAATTATAATTTCATACTTTTTTAAAGGAATTGTTTTGGGAAACAATTTCCTAAATTGTCATAATTAATTTCGGAAATAATATGTTCATGATTTGATTTCTCTAAATCAAATCTTATTAAATTAAGAGACAAATCCCTTAATTCAACTACATATTATTTTCATGAAAATCTTATTTAAGAAAACTCTATAGGAAACCATTTTCCTAATTAATTTTGGAGACAACAATATGTAAGAGCATCACCTCTTCAACATATTTTATTCATGGATTTAATTAATTACAACAAATCGTTTTCTAAGGGTGGCTCCCCGAGGCTCAGATACCCAAAGAAAAGTAATTTGTCGTAAATCCAATTTGGACGGCTCCCCGAGGCTCAATCCAAATCAAACATGACAATTTCAATTAAAAATTGGGAAATTAAATTACAACAACTAACTTTAAATTGGACGGCTCCCCGAGGCTCAATCCAAAATAAAGAATTTTGTTGTCAATTTAAAGACCAATTCAAATTTAATTGTCAATTAACTATCCATGAATTTGTCTAGACTTTCTCAAAAGAAAGTGCCCAAAATTACGAGATTTCAAAAATAATTTTTCAAAATAATTGTAAGTTTCTGGTAAAAAGAAAACTTACATATTTCAAAAAATTGAAAAAATTTCTAAAATAGAAAAATTTCCAAAATTTGGAAAGTTTCCAAAGATGGGAAGTTTTCACAATTATCATAAAATTTTAGAAACTAGAAAATTCCAAACGTTTGCGAAATTTCATGAAGATTTCCAAACTTTGAAATTTCTAAATCTAAAATCTATTATAATTTGAAAGTTTCCATAATTGAAAATTTTTTCCGAAATTGAGATCATGACAAAGTGTTCCGCCAAACAATTATATGATAATGTCGAACACTAACCGGCTCTGATACCACTGTTGGGACCGGGTGCATGTCGACAAGGATACGAGTTCGTAAAATTTAAAAATTTTACGTGCAGCGGAAGAGTTTGCATAAAATAATTTCCTAAATTATTTTAACTTCGTATCTAGCATGCAATCTTATGGTGTGTTGACATAATCATAAAATAAAACTTTGCGGAAAAGTAAACTAATTTACCAAGTACCTCTCGTAACTCGAAGTAAGGGACGAGATCCAACCGTAGCGTCCCTTGGAAGCTCCGCCTCTATTCGCGTCCACGCCGAGTTCTCTTCGGGATGACTTCACAAAGTCGCGAGTTTTGTGCCGACGAGAACTACTAGATCCTCGGAAGGCACAACTAGATGAACAAGAGAAAGTATAGGAAACTAACCAACAAGAAGTAACGGAATCGAATTCCGAGAGGAGAGGAGTCGCTATCCGCTTCTTCTTCTTCTTGTTCGGGTTCTTCTTCTTCTAGTGGCTCACGGCAACACCTTCTTGGTGTTGTGATTGGGCGCCGGCCCTAGAGGAACTAGGGTGCGCCGGCCCTAAGGAAAGAAGAAGAGAAGGAGGAGATAAGAGAAGAGAGAGAGAGGGAGAGCTCCAATTGATCTCTTAATTGATTGGAATAAGGGCTAGCCTTTGGTTCCTTTATATAGTAGCAACTCCTTTGCTAAGTCTCCCTCTAAACGGAATTAGTTATAAGAAATTTATCTTATAAATTATCTTATTAATCATTCCGTTTAAACCGAGTCTTTATTATAAACTAATTTATAATAAAAACTAATTCTTCTTCTCTTTAAATTATGGAATAAATTTTATAAGAAATTTATAAACTTTCTTATTATGGAAAAATCAATTCATAATTGATTTTATAAAATTAAAATAAACCAATTCGTGGATTATTTTAATCTTCCATAAAAGAATAAATTTCTATAAATTTTATTTATATAAATTTCTTTATACAAATTTATTTATCCATAATTTATAAAATAAATCACACTAGATTTATTTTATTAATTAAACCAATTAAATTGGTTTTTCTCCTCTTATTTGGCCGGCCACCAAAGAGGGTTTAACACCCTCTTTGGCCGGCCAAAACCAACCCAATAAACCGCGAATTAAACTCATTTAATTCGCCCAAAAGGCTTTCAAAAGACTTAGCCATTTTTGGCTTCCATTGCGCCTCTGACTAACTCAGATTCGACTTGTTTCTCTTGATCGAAAAATCCAATTTTCAACTCGTTTTAAATCCCTCGGATTACTCGTATTGCGTGTGACTAAATAGGCTTTCGATTTATGTTGGCCGTCTATAATTAACCCATTAATTATAGAACGATCATGAGTGGCACCTAGTAGTACATCATGATCCCCAATTAATCGAAAGATCAACGGTTTGACCTCAGAAGAAATTATTCTGAAACCCTTCAGCAGCTCTAATGAATCGTGCCTCATTCCCTTCACCATCTTATACCCACTTGGTTCAGGACACGGTCTATGGTGTCAGTCCCCACTAGGCTGACTACGTCACACCTAGCCCAAGCAGTGTCTTCCTCGTCCTTTGGATTTCTAATTACTCTCATGTATTTAAGAGACTCGCACTCTTGACATGATATGCTCTGGCCAGAGGCTTTGAGTAACAATCCGACGATAGGCCTGGGTATACATCTCCTCGCAAGGAGTGGTGAATCCTTTGTAGGCTGTTCAAACATCTTCAGGCACTTCGGCTTATACCCGATCATCCTGGGTCCACACCTCCTCGGAGATGCTTGCTTAAGATGTCAAAGTATAAGTCTCCATGACCAAGATGACTTGAACACCGCAAGTCAAAGGAACATCGCACTTAAGCCGCAGTAAGATCTTCATTGACATATCTACATGTAGATTCCCATATGAAGTCTTACAGCTAGTCACTCCAATGAACTAGTTCCCTTAACTAGCATCCATGTTTATCTCCGGACATCCCAATGTCACCAGCTAGTGAGAATCAGCTGATTAGAGAATAACACATGCTAGTCTCAACAGAATTGATAGTGTCCGTTTTCATCAATTCATCGACTAGGGATAATTTCAATACTTCACAATTGCACATTAGAGATAATCACTAGTTGTGATCCCATCACAAATTCTCTTATGCTGTGAGTTGTATTGCGGACATTCAGTAGATGAGTTTAAGATCCCAATCAAATACACAAAATATGTATACTCAAATAGTGAATTATCATTTATTTAAAATAAATGTTTACATCATAAGGCGATTGCCTTAGGACACTTCTCTCATATCACTAACATCGCGCCCCTTGAATTGAAGAAATTAGCTAAAACGATGAAAAAAATGCTAAGAACTGAAGAAGAACTTATTGCGGCGAGGAAAACGCGACAAAGGTTGTTGCGGCCAAATTTTTCCTTAAGTAATTAAAATTGGACGGCTCAGATTGATTGGAGGAGATCCAACGGCTGATCTTGCTCTGATTGGAGCCAAACTTTTATGATGATGATCTGGGGTCAGGATCTCCCTCGTGGTAGCTCGGATCCTCCAGATTTGCAATGGATGGTCCAAATCAACTCAATCTGTGAATGGACGCTCTAGAGCCCTCCAAGCTTGATCCAACGGTTGATTTAGCTCTGATTGGGATGAAACCTTCAGATCTTGATCATGGAGCTTGATCAACCCTAACCCTAGCTCGGATTGCTTCAGATTGTCCCGGATGGCTCAGATCTAGCCGCTCTTGAATCGGACGGCCCGGATTAATCGTAGGCTTGATAATTCGATCTGGTTCACATCCGACTCAGGTTTGACCCAGTATGCCCTAGGTCCAGGATCCTTTCATGCCTACAAAAATATATCAGAAAATTAGTGGCCAAATAATCCAAAAATTGTGTAATTTTATAATTAAGTCCAAAATAAGATAAAGTTCCAAAACCTAGGGTAAAATCATAATTAAGCAATAAAAACATGGGTCAAACATGGATTTTAGCAATTAAAATAATCAATAAAATGGTGCTTATCAACTCCCCCACACTTAACCTTGAGCGTCTCGCGAAATAACTAAATATGTATCCCTTAGGTTTTCTAAAGCATAATTAGAAGCAAATGAAAAGAAATTACCTAAGATTGTCAATTCTCATAAATCTAAGCTCTATGGATTACTATCTTGTCCTTAAATCAACAACTTAGCCTTTTCATCTATCATGAGTCATTGAGATGAATTTAAATCACTAGCCTTTCATGGGAAGTTTTGGTGGCTCTCTCCTTAAGTTCTAAGTTGATGATGGAAGTGGAGCTCACTCTCACACATGCTTCTTGCACTACCATAGGCTTGCTTATTATCTACTCTCCACCATTAAACATGATTAGGATCAATATCTATAAAAACAAGTGAAAACATGGAAAATGATAAGAAATGGAATAAAAGTCAAGAAAATGGAAAAATTGATGGAGTGGAAGACTTGGTTGCTCAAAAATATTTCCAATGTGCTTTGCCCCATCTTGACAGTCCTCTAATGATATCAAAGTGTGGTGAAGTCACATTTAAATAAATTCCTTTGATTTGGATGAAAAACCTTTCTTTGGTTTCAATGTGCCAAGTTTGCCTTTTGCGTACCAACTTGTTTTTGCTTCTCTTTTCTCATTCTTATTTTTCTCTTGGTCAGCTTCTGCTTTCTTTCTTTCTTGTACGGTCAAGAAGGTAGTGGAACAAGGCTTTAAATTGGATGAGAAACTTCACTTGATCCCATGGTGCCAAAATTCCATTTTGTGACATCTTGTATCCCCCTTCTTTTCTTTTCAAACTGCTTTTCGTCTCTTTTTTTCTTCTTTTCTTTCTCTGCATCGATCTGACATTCACTTTTTTTTCTGATCATTTGTGATGCACTCAACACTTGTTACTACATTCCTACCTACTGCCTTGTCCATAGCCTCAAAAACTCAAATTTCAGCTTCAATTTGACACAAACTGCATTCTCAGCTTGCTTCCTCAACCTTACTGCATTTCCAGCTTGTATTCTCTGCTTGATTCATTAATTCCATGCTCAATAGCTGCCATTTCAATTCAGTTCAAAATCCCAGCTCAAATCAGTCCACTACACTTCATTCCTAATCTACACAGAATTTCCCTTTTCTTCTTCTGTTTTTGGCACAGATTTGCTGCCATGTTTCAGATTATCCAGCTTGTGTGCAGTCTCTACAAGATATTGCTGATCTCGGCAAAGAACAGCTCTAGCAGCTACAAATTCAGCTGCAAATTCAGCTTACTGATTTTTTTCTATATGGCACAACTTTGCTCTTGCTTGTGTGCCATTTTTGCTTTTCATTGAAGATTTCTTCTTCAAAACTGCTTCACTTAATTTGGCACTGCATCACTGATTTTCAACACCCAAAAATTCAGATTTAGATGGATACTAACTGTGTCTATGCCCATTGAAATCAAGGGATACCGAAACAATCTCTTCTTCTTTGAATTCCTTGCTTTTGGATTCAATCTCTTGACCACTTCTTCTCAATTTTTGTCTCAGAATTTTCTTTTGAAATGACATGGATTTTTCCATTGCTTGCCACTTAAATCTTCAAAATATGATAAGGAAGCTCCATCTCCAATTGCCTCCATCTCTTTTACTCATTCTTGGCACATGGAATTTGCAGAATTTTTTTTTTCAAATGAAGTGCTTCCTTGATAATAATACATTCCAAAACACTCATCACTCCCCCACACTTAAATCTTTGTCCGTCTTGGGCAAAATAGCATTAGAAACATCTCGAAACAAACAAGCCCATAACAAAGTGGGGTTAAGAGTAGGAGATAAGCAAAGAAAAAGAGAATAAACATGAGTATTGCTAAAAATTGATGTGGAAAGGGAAACAAATGGATTAGCCTCTATAGATGTGATCCAATCATTGAAATATGATTTTGAAAGAACCTAAGCAAGTTCTAGAGTTTAATAACATGTGTGTCACAAATATAAGGCTAATTCTCACTAGGTGCAAATTATTCATCTCAACTCCTCAATCAAGCATCTAAAGCAAAGTAGTACTCAAGCATCCAAGATTTCATCCATTAGCTCAAACCCTAAGTTTTGACAATCAAATTTAATTTGTTTTCAGAAGACTCTAAAATGCTATGGAGAATACCTAAAGGGATACTTTTATTTCTACTCATGCAAAAGTGCTAAAAGAAAAGACATGGTATTTACAACGATTATTTATTCAATTTACTCTAGAAAACATAAAAGTGAAAAATGCGATAAAAGAAAATGCAAGAAAAAGTAAACTCCCCTTTTATTCTGGTGGACGGAGTCGATCCAGAAGTAGCCTCCAACATGGTAGTGGAGGTGTCTGGGTGGCTGAGAGATCTATGACTCCCCCACACTTGAACTTTGCAAAAAATATCTCTGGTTGCCGAAGGCGATTCAGGTTCAAGAGCCATGGAAGGAATGAAGAGTTATGGATTAAAGTAAGATCTTCTCCTCCTTCTTGATGTCTTTCAGAAGTCCTTCCAGGAGGCTGGAGTCTGTTCAGTTGGAGCACCCACTCTTGAAGTCTTCTGGACCCTGCAAAACAATGTAAAACCTCTCTCAAGCGTTCAGGGTCAGAAAGAAATAAAATGATATCAGTCTCTGCATAAAATGAATCCAAAACTGCATCATGTCCAATTAAATCAAATTCTGGTATCTCAATGAAATTTTCAAAATCATGTTCTACAAAAGTTGCATCCAGGAACTCATCACAAATAAATGAATCAATTTCAGGCTTATCAATAGAAATTTCACAATCATTTCCTATTAAAGGTATATCATGCAATGTGTCACAGCCAGTGAAATCAATATCAGGTATCTCCAAAAGTCTTTCACATTCATTCTCAGCATATGATATAGCAAGAGATTCATCAAAATAAATAACATCCATTTCAGGCACTTCTAAAAAATTTTCACTATCCATATTCACAAAAGATGTATCTAAAGATTCATCATAACAAACTACATCAATTATGGGTGCCTCTAAAATTATTTCACTATCCATAGCAAGAGATGTATCAAGTAATGCAGTACGATCAATGAAATCAATGTTTGGTACCTCTATTGGATTTTCACAAACAATCTCTACACAAGGTATATCAATAAATTCATCAGAATCAATAAAGTCAGTACTAGGTACCTCACTGCATTTTTCTGAACAAAGAGGAGAAACACTTACCTGAGCGTGCTGGATAATACCTGAAGGTTCTATAGTAGTAGATGTATCTGTGTCCTCCTCCTGGTCATGTTCATGCTCCCCTTCAGCCTCAGGCTCTGGTGGACAATCAACTGGTGATCCTTGGGTGCTTGCTTCCACCATGCAAGTCCCTACACTCTCTGGTTCATTCTCCAAATCTTGTGGTGGTCCCTGGGGCTTAGTGCAATCCCCTACACCTATGGAATCATCTCCTATGCATTCTTCTTCTGTAAAATCTGCAACAACAGTGTCAGAAAAATTAGGACTACTAATAACACTATCATCAGAAAATAAAAATCTAGAATGGTCCTGTGGAGCTTCATTTCTTCTGGAGCTGAAAAATTTGAAAATGAATTTTGAATGGGAATCTCCGGAGGTATGCATGCTGTAGGTGCCCTATATTTGATGATTACTTCTTCTTCTTCTTCTATGAAATTTGCAATATTACTTGAAGAAGGACTTGGCCATGCATTAGGGTTACCTTGAACTGATATAAAACCAACTCCGGGGCTCTCAGAATTAAAAACAGCTTGAGAAGATAGTTGTGCTGCTCTTTGGGCTTTTATTTGATTCAAATCACTAGCCACTTGTTCCATTTGCCTTTCGAGGTTTTGAAGCTCTTGTTGACACATTTGATAAAATGGTTGCACAGGCTGATTAAATTGTTGAAAAGTTGGTTCACCACTTGGTGGAAATTGCTGAAAATTGTAGCCCTGGAATTCTTGGATCTGAGGTTGATATTGTGGTGGTGAACACTGAAGTTGAGTGAGCTGAAATTCTTGTTGCCATGGCTGAAAATTTTGGAAAGGTTGCCCTTGCTGATATTGTTGAAATTGTGACTGATCTTATTGATAAAGGGGCTGAAAATTCTGGAATAATGGCTGCCCAATCTGATTTTGCTGGAAAATTGGTTGAATTGGCTGAAAATCCGGCTGAAATGGTTGGAATTGCTGTTGAAATGGTTGTGGTGGCTGAAATGGTTGACATGGTAGCTGAAATTGCTGAATTTGTTGATCAAAATTCTGAAATGGTGGCTGCCCATGCTGAAACTGTTGAAAATTTTGTTGACTTGGCTGCTGAAATTGGAAAGGCTGACTTGGCTGACAATTAGGCTGAAAAAACTGATTTGGTTGTTGAAAATTTGCACAGGAATGTTGGAAATTTTGATTTGGTTGCTGATTTTGTTGGAATTGTTGACACGGCTACTGGTAAGTAGATGGAAACATTCTGAACTGGCAGTCCTGTCACAAAACAAACAAGAAAAATGGCAGCAACCGTATACAAAAATAAAGCACAATAAAATAGAACCCAATGATATGTCCAAAAAAATACACAAGCAAAAATCAAACAAATCAACTAGTTGCTTCCCTGGCAACGACGCCAAAAATTTGACGAGCCCAAACTATGTGTCACGAATGTGGGCCTCAAATTTAAAATTTATAAATGAAAGCTGGAAACCCTTTTACAATCAAAAGTATGAAAATGTAATATAGGGGCCACAGGTCATATTTTTCTCGGGGACTAGTTGACGTTGTGTGATTCGCGCTTGTATTTATGTGTCGTTTGTGTTTTCGGGTTTCAAATAAATATTTGGGTTTTGGGTTTCAATTTAGAATGAAAACACAATGAGAATGAAGGAAAATTCAACCATGGAACTTAACAAGTGATAGCAAGTTATCATTCAACCACAAGGACCACTTATTCATCTAAAGCACTCAAACAATTTTTCTTTGAAAGTGAATCTGATTTTTAGATTGCAACAAAAATCCTAAACGATAAAGCATACAACAGCTGACTTTCACTAGCAACCAATACAAAGACTTGATTTCAAAACCCAACTCAAGACAAACCAAATGTAAGCAATCCAAAACAGTCCAATGTAAATCCAAAGTCGAACCCTTACTTGATACAAAGAGCAATCAATTTGGCAGCCTTGATATAAAGAATGCAGTTAATAGGAAATAAACTTAGTGTAGATTTCAAGTTCCAAATATCAGAACATCAACAGAAATGAGGCACCAAGCTAGTTGCGGAAATCAACACACAACTAATATGCAGGAATAGCAGTTTAATCTCCACTTGGATGCATAATTAATAAAGCTTCTGATTTCAAATGCAATGGAGTTTGAACTTAAGTTGCAGGATACAAGTTCAACAACTACAACTAGAAATCGCAGAAATAACTTGATGTGCAGAATTGAAATTGTCTTGCCGAATTTCAGCAGCAGAATTGACATTGTCTTGTAGAATTTTAGTAGCAGAATTGACAGTAATTACAAGCTGAAATTGCTAAAATAGACACTGATATGCCAATTGAAGTCAGAGAAAAACTGATACGCAAGTTCAAAACTTGATACGCAGAAAACACAAAGCTGTCACGCAAGTAAACTGATGCTGAAATCAGAAACCAGCTGAAGACAGAAATGAATGGGAAACTTAAGGAGTTCAGTGCAGAACTGCATGCAAAAACAAAGGCAAGGATTTCAGCAGCCATTTGAATGCAAAAACTAACATGTAGCTGAGATCCATTGTCCCAACTAGTGTTCAAACACAATTCAGAAACTAACTAGATTTACTGAGACCAAATGCAGAGTTGATTAATTGAAAGTTGGCACATGGAGCTAACTTGATACGCTGGAATGAACCCAGTTGATACACAATAAATAAACCCAGTGCAGAAATCAAATTCAATGGCTATGTAGATGCAACAAAACTGCAAAATGAATTCAAAGGATTACAACTAAGATAGCTTGATACTAAAATCAGAAATGGCAGAAAACAACCTAAACTGCAGGGGAAAAACTGATACGCAGAAATTAAGCAGGGAATAAACCGAAATTAAACACAACTATCCACTAGATAGGTTCCTAAACTACTAAACTTGAAGGATTAAAGCTAGATTAAGCAGAAACAAGTAGGAAACGAGATTAACCAAATCTGAAAATGAAAACAGTAACTAAACTACAGCAGTAATTGAAATTACAGCTAAACAAACGAAATTAACTAAGAAATCTAATCCCCAATCCTTCCCTAGCTCGAATGCTTCTTGGTCGTCAAGCAAGAGTGAGCCTCGGACCCGCAAGCTCAGCAAATCAATGGAGAACCAACCTCTGCGAAGCAATCCAGCTCACAGTCTGTGCCAAGCTGAATTGCCAATCGATTTCTTCAATCTTGCCTTGTCCAATCGCGCGGATGGTGTGGGGATGAACCAAACACTCCAGGGAACCCCTCTGGATAGCTCGGATGGATGAAGGATGGATCAAAATCGAGATTGAAGCAATGAAGGACAGAGTTGCGGAAACCTCACAACAACTCTGTTTTGGCCAATTCGGAGCTGGAAATTCACCGAAGCAGCTCCCCAAGGATCTAGCACTCGATCTAGGTCAGAAATCGAGGGGTCGCGCCCCTTGAATTGAAGAAATTAGCTAAAACGATGAAAAAAATGCTAAGAACTGAAGAAGAACTGATTGCGGCGAGGAAATCGCGACAAAGGTTGCTGCGGCCAAATTTTTCCTTAAGTAATTAAAATTGGACGGCTCAGATTGATTGGAGGAGATCCAACGGCTGATCTTGCTCTGATTGGAGCCAAACTTTTATAATGATGATCTGGGGTCAGGATCTGCCTCGTGGTAGCTCGGATCCTCCAGATTTGCAACGGATGGTCCAGATCAACTCAATCTGTGAATGGACGCTCTAGAGCCCTCCAAGCTTGATCCAACGGTTGATTTAGCTCTGATTGGGATGAAACCTTCAGATCTTGATCATGGAGCTTGATCAACCCTAACCCTAGCTCGGATTGCTTCAGATTGTCCCGGATGGCTCAGATCTAGCCGCTCTTGAATCGGACGACCCGGATTAATCGTAGGCTTGATAATTCGATCCGGTTCACATCCGACTCAGGTTTGACCCAGTATGCCCTAGGTCCAGGATCCTTTCATGCCTACAAAAATATATCAGAAAATTAGTGGCCAAATAATCCAAAAATTATGTAATTTTGCAATTAAGTCCAAAATAAGATAAAGTTCCAAAACCTAGGGTAAAATCATAATTAAGCAATAAAAACATGGGTCAAACATGGATTTTAGCAATTAAAATAATCAATAAAATGGTGCTTATCAGCGCCCTGGATGCCTCGGGCGCCCTGGGTCCAAGCCAACTAAGTGATGGAAGCAAAATCAGCCGAGAAGCCAGTAGACCAAGTCAACCGGGGCTCCCCCAGTGTCCTGGGCGCTCTCGTCAGCTCCGAAGGCCGATTCTGTAGGGATAAGCGCTGACCGAGCTTCGGATGAGATTTCTCATATTCGAAGCCACGTGTCAGGCGCCCCCAGCGTCCAGGGCGCCCCCAGGAGTACTATAAAAGGGGCTCGACCCCAAGGCTTCATATCATCAGTTTTCCAAGGCCTCTACGCTTTTCATTCAAGCGCTCTGCTCAAGAAACCTCCGATCTCGGGATTCTAGCGCCGACGACGACCCTCTGCTCCAAATTACGATCCACACCGAGCGTCGATAACGAAGAGTATTCTTGTTCTTTTTACTGCACTACTATTGTACGAATCTTTGTAATTCTTTGCGCCATTATAGAATTGCCTGCAGTAAACAGTCAAGGACCGTGGGCCTTGGAGTAGGAGCCATCCGCGACTCCGAACCAAATAAAAACGCTTGTGTTCTGAGTGTTTGTTTTAAATTTCCGCTACGCATTCTCTTTTCTAATCCGAAACGATTTTACGATATTCACCCCCCCTCTATCGTATTTTCTCGATCCAATAATCATCAATAAAGACTATGATGAACTTATCCAAAAACTCTTTGAATACTCGATTCATTAGATCCATGAATGTTGCAGGGGCATTTGTCACTCTAAAAGGCATGACCACAAACTCGTAGTGCCCATACCTTGTTCGGAAAGCCGTTCTCGGCACATCACTCTCCTTGACTTTGAGTTGATGGTACCCTGACCGCAAATCTATCTTGGAAAACACTGTTGCCCCCTTCAACTGATCAAATAAATCATCTATCCTTGGCAAAGGATATCTGTTCTTGATAGTCACCTTGTTCAAGGCTCGATAATCTATGCAAATCTATATAGATCCATCCTTCTTCTTGACGAACAACACAGGAGCTCCCCAAGGTGAATGACTAGGGTGGATGAAACCCTTGTCGAGCAACTCCTGTAGTTGTTCTTGTAGTTCTTTCAATTCTACTGGCGCCATGCGATAAGTGCCTTTGAAATGGGTTGGTCCATGGAGCCAACTCAATTTCAAACTCGATTTGTCGATTGGGAGACAGTCCTGGTAACTCTTCAGGAAACAGCTCCGAATAGTCGCAAACTACCCGTACTTCTTCTTTCTTTAACTCTTCTCTTTGCCTTGCATCCACTATATGTGCTAATTAACCGGACCATCCATTATCTAACATCTTGTGAGCTTGTAGGTTAGAAAGAAACCTTTTTGTCTTTCTCTTCGGGTCTCCGACAAACTCGAATGGAAGTTCTGCTTCTGGTGTGAACTTTACTCTTCTTCTGCGGCATTCAATAGTTGCACTGTACTTGCTCAAGAAATCCATCCCTAAGATGATACCATAATCCTTCATGTCAAGGATTACTAAATCACCATAGAGTTTTCGGTTGGAAATCTGAATTGGCACAGCTCTCAGCCACTGAGTAGATGCCATGACCTCTCCTAAAGGTAGGGTTATTAGGAACTCATCATTCAACACCTCTGGTGGAATCCCTAGTTTCTTGGAGAATGATATTGACACAAAAGAATGTGTTGCACCAGTATGGAATAATACACTAGCATTATGAGATAAGATGAGTATTCGACCTGTGACCACGGTAGGAGAATTTGCCACTTCTTCCTTGGTGATGGAGAAAATCCTAGCGTTGGTCAGGACTGGTGAGGCTTCCACTCCCTTGACTGCTATAGGGTCCCTCCATTGTTGGCTGCATCTGGTGCAACTATGCAGGCTTCCCCCCATACTGAATAAGCTGTGGTGGAGGTGGGTTTGCTTTATTAGGGCAAGCCCTCGCCATGTACCCTTCTACTCCATAGATATAACACCCGCTCATACCTTGACGACATGCTCCTGGGTGCATCCTTCTATATTTTGGGCAAGAAGGATATTTGGGGTGCTTGCTTGATGAGCTTCCTTTGTTGCTCCCAAAAGTTTTTTGATCCTCCTACTTCCTCTTGTTTGGATTCCCCTTCCAGTTCTATGGGTTACCCTGAGACTTCTGGACCGCCACTTGCTTTTGTTGCATCCTAGTGGCCATTATACTGTTTAAGTAGTGCTCAATGATCAAGTCACTACTTATCAGCTCTTCTGAGGTTTGCGGTTTATTAACACCGCTGGCCACATTTAACGCTATCTCAAGCCTAACGTCTTCAACACCAACCTGACTCTCTCTTTTTCAGTGTTGACCAGCTCCGGGCACAAACGAGCTAACCGATTAAACTTCTTCACTGCTTCATCCACGGATAAGTCTCCTTGTCTGAACTCCGTGAATTCGTCGTAATGTTTGTTGGTTACTCGCATGTGAAAAGATTCTTCGAAGAACTCAGTCTCAAAGTCGGCCCATGTCATCTAGCTGACATTCCTCTTGGCCTTGACTCTCTCCCACCACATTCCAGCGTCTCTCGTAAGACAAAAGGAGGCACACTTGATCTTCTCTACCTCAGGCCAGTCCAGTAGCTCCATTATGCTCTCTAACATTTTGAACCATGCTTGAGCATCCCATGGTTCGCTTGTGCTTGAGAAATTTTCTGGCTTCAGTTTCTGCCACTGAATGAGATACGCTTCTTGCCTTACCCCCCTTGCCGGGACTACTGATGTAACCGATGGATCTTCGGTCACAACTGGTGCCATAACATTTGCCACTGGTGGGGTAACAGGAGTAGTCTGCTGATTAGCCATCATTGTTGCCATAACTTGTTGTTGCTCTGCTACTTGCTTCTGCAACTGAGCCACCACCTCTAAGAGATTTGGTGGTGGTACTGCCTCTGTTGCCTCTGACCCTCTAGGAGTTTGCTCCTCATTTTGGACCCTTCTAGGACTTCCCCTTGCCATTCTCTTACTATACATCATAAAGAGAATAAGGACATTACTTACCATCATACTCATCTGGCATATGTCATATCATCATATTCATATAAAAGACATGTATTGGGAAAAAAAAACTAAACATATGCACTTTCATACTTGGTAGGAGGTAGGATTGATGCTTGATGTCAGTGTGGCGGAAGGATGGACACTTGCTCTGATACCAAACATGTAACGACCCTCTCTTACTAATTTGACCTTATAGGGCCGTCACATTAACTTTACTGCTGGGCCAAAACAAATCGAATTAAAAAAAAATAAATTTAATTCTTGTTGGCTTCGGCAAGATTTGAACCGTAGACCTCGTGGTGTAAAGCACAAGCACTAACCACCAGCACTACAACTCTTTTTTTTTAAAATGGTACTAGTCGACTGATAAGTCATCAGTCGACTGGTGCAGCCGACTGCACCTGGGACTCACTCACCCGAATCTTTCTGTTCCCTCGGGCAGTCAACTGATACCTACATCAGTCGACTGATACGCCTGGAAATGCAGTTTCTAGGTTCAGAAACACTGATCAAGTGCACCAATGCATTCTATTTCGACTACACAACAATATAACAGACTCATAAACATATAACCCACATAATTGGACTCAATTATACTCCTTTTGCATGCATTTCAAACTCCAAATTAACTACTCAAACTTAAAGTCTTTGCGGAAGTAAACTACTAACTTAAATTCACAAATACTCATAAAGTTCTATTGTTTAGAGTTTAAAATACTAAACAAAACTCATCCCAGAGGTCCTCACTCCACGGTTCCACCGCTACTGACATGAATCATCCATCATTGAGCCCCCTTGCCTTATATCTTTTCTTTACCTTTATCTGCAATAAAAGGATGCAACTATAAGCAAATTGCTTAGTAAGTAGATACCTAACTCACAAAAACATGCTTCCGATATAAAACATGTGCATGCTCACTTTGAAACATATGTAACTGAAAATGCTATTCTTTAACATGAAAAATGCTAATGAATACATTTGTAACAATTGCTTGCATTAGAAAACTTTGCTTGAGTTGAAAATGCTTAACTTGAAATGAAATGAATACTTGTTATGTAAACCTTGAAACTTATCTTATACTTTATATACTTCAAAATAATAAACATCCTTCTTTGGGCCCGGCATAGTACCAATGCGCGCATCCCTAATAGGTCTCGGGGTAGCTAGCCACCGAACCCTACAAGAGCGTCTATTAGGCTTTGCCTAGATCTTGTGGACCTTGGCCCGGTATATGCCACTTAATAAAAGTAATATACTTAAACATGTATTCATGCTTATACTTAAAATGCATACTTAGCATATTCATTGCACTTAAAAGTAATGTTCCCAAAACTTATTTTGAAACACATCAAGTCCTTGGTCTTGTACCTACATAAAAGCTTAGTCCTAGAACTCGTTCTAAGACTAAGTAAGACCTCGGTCTTATTCAGAACTTTTGTCGAGCACCTTGTGTGCCCTAACACCCAAAACTTGTTTTGGGGTAAATCAAGACCTTGGTCTTGCCAAACTCGTGATCACACACACAAAAGAAACTTAGAATCAAGTTCTACTACACTAGAAACCATACGAAAACTACTTTTACTGTAGGTGAGTGATCTACTTACATACTTGGGCTTCGAAACTTACTACCCGACGTAGAATCTTCTCCCTCGTGTGATCTTCCAACCCTTGGCCCTAGGAGAGAACCCGAGTTTCTCTTTGGTGAGAAACCCTAACCTCTCCTCTCTTGGTTTTCGTAGGGAAGAAGAAGGAGGAGAAAACCTTTGGGTTTTCGCTCCTTTCCATCCTTTATATATTAAGTAGAAGTTGAACCATCTCCCATAAGGAACGCTTATTATTACTTATCTAATATCGATTCCATGTTTTATTGAAATGATTTTTAACCCCACTGGTAACTTGAAATTAATCTTTTCGGGCAGGTTGCAGGTTCGAGCCCTTACTTTGACCCCTTTAAAAGAAAATTTTAGTTTCTTTTTGTTTATTTTTGGAAAAATTATGCAAAATTCAGGTGTTACCCTTACAATATAATAAACATAAGTAAGAGATGAACTAAACGTAAAAATAGAACCAACGCTTGCTAATATCATAGGAGTACCATTAGCAGTCACAATAGATATAAATGAACTTGTAGACAAAGAAACAAAAGATGATATATTAGTTGACATATGATAGGATGTACCAGAATTCAAAACCCATAATGATGATGATATACCTAAAAACTAGACCATGACAAACATACATTAGAGAAAGCTGACGTGACAGAATACTGTGAAGCAAGGAACTATTGAAACTGGTCAAACATATATGGATCAAGTTTCCACGAAAGTTGTGGATAATGTTGCTCCGGTGGTTTACCATTGTTCAAAAATATTGAGTATTGAGACTTCCAGTGTCCCTTGTTTTTGCAATAGGCACATTCATCTCTAAGAACTTTCGAAGTCAACCTATTTTGATTATGAGTCAGAGCCATCAAGAATTTTTTGATCCATGAAAAATGTGGATGTGATTAGCAATTCTTCCATCAAACTATCAAAACCCTAAAGATGAAGACTTTGATACCACGTAGAAATTGAGAAAGAGAAAAAAGGTGGCCATCTTGATAAATCCAAAAGAGTGTCTTAGAACAATAGAGTACAAAGCCTTAAATAACTAGGTTAAGAAATCATAAACCCTAAAACTTAAAAAAGCAAAAAAAAAACTAAAATACCCTAAAGGCTAATAAATATATATAATCTAACATAAACAACATAATGTATGATAAATTTTAAGTATATAACCCTTCATAAATAATAATATATTAGTATATTTTCAATATATATATATATATATATATATATATATATATATTATATATATATATATATATATATATATATATATATATCCGTGCCCCGTATGCATGATTGAGAAAGGCAATTGATGTGGCAGGAGGGGGCGACCCATCTCATGGTCATTAAGAATCTGGATCCTTTACTAATTAATTCTCAATTGATTTGGCGAAGTCCAAAATTAACTTACGTTAATGCTCTTTTTTCTTTTCGCACCAAAAAGAATTTCAAGGTTTATTAGTAATTTCAACTTCTTATCCTTCAAATTTTAAAAATTCAAAAAATAAAATCACAAATCTTAAAAATACAAATATAAAATATAAATATATAATTACAAATATTAAAAAAAATTTGAATCTTAATCCAAAATTAAAATATTAGAAAATAATTTATCAACTTAAAAAAAGATAATTTCAAATTTTAATTTGAAATTAAATTTTAAAAATCCCAAATTTAAATTTAAATTTTATCTAAATAAATTCTCATCTAAGGGTAAGACAAAATTTATACTTATTTATGTATTATAGTATGCACGTAATGCGTACTCACGATTGCCAGTATATAATAATAATACATGATGTTATTACATGACAATTAAATTTTTTAATATTTGAAACTTGGAGGTTGGAATTTTTTAAGATATTTACCGTTGGAAATATGTAAATAGAAAAGAAGTGGAGGTAGGAGACTCCATTGTGCATGGGTTTTAGTTCCACATTGGGATCTCATGCTTTATGGTTGGTTTATATTGTAGCACATATATGTATGATGTAAATAAATGCATGGGGAGAGACTCTTTCTCACCCGTAAGAAAATAGATAAGAGCCCTTATGAGTTGTTGAATGAAAAGCAATTATCCTGCAAATATTTGCTAATATGGGGTGTCTTACCAATGTATTGGTGCCTGATCTAAAAAGGATTAAGATATGGTCAAAACTTATTGATTGCATATTTATTGGATATGCACATAATAGCAATGTGTATCGATTTTTTGTGTATGAGTCACAAATACTAGATATACACAAGAAATCGATAATATAATTGAGAAATGTCTTATTCTTCAAGTATGTGTTTCCGTGTAAAACCCAAGAGGAAGCTAACTCCTCAAAATGAGTATATGAAACATAAGAAAAACAAGATAATGATGAACCATTTGAGGTTGAGTTCAGATGAAGTAAAAGAGCTCAAGGGAAAAAGTGAGCTCTTCTGATTTTATCACTTATATATTGGAAAGTGAGTCCCAAAGTTATTCAGAACCAGCGAGCTCTTCTGATGGACCTCACTGGAATGAGACAATTATATTTGAGATAAACTCTATCTTATAAAATCACACTTAGAAATTTGTGAATCTTCCTTCTAGAAGTAAACTACTAGGTTGTAAGTGGATATTCAAGAAGAAAATGAAATCAGACGACACAATTGATAAGTACAAGGACAAATTGATAATTAGAGGTTACCAACAATGAAAAGACTTTGCTTACTTTGATACGTATTCTCTGATGTCAAGAATAATATCCTTTAGAGTATTGTTGGCTATTTTCACTTTATGGAATCTGAAAATAAATTAGATGGATATAAAGACATCATTCTAAATGGGGATTTAGAAAAGAAAATTCACATGAAACAACCTAAAGAGTTTTCTGTGCTTGGATAGAAAATAAGGTTTGTATATTGGTAAAGCAGTGGCATGATAAATTTGATAATGTCATAAAGGAATGTGGATTCAAAATCAATGAATTTAATAAAAGTGTCTACATGAAAGCCACAGATAATGACTATGTCATCTTGTGTCTATATGTAGATGACATACTTATCATTAGAAGTAATGATAAGATAATCAAATCTGCTAAAGATATGTTGAACTCAAGTTTAACATGAATAACATGAATGATATGGGCTTTGTCGATATGATTATAGGAATCAAAATTCATAGAATAATAGAAGGACTTATTCTTAGCCAATTCCACTATATATATAACAAATTATCGAAAAAATCACTAAGGGTGATACTGCATCGACATGAATGACGATAGATATGAGCCAACATGTATCAAAGAATTGAGGAGAATGTATCTTTCAGATAGAATACTCTCAAGTGATTAGACGTTTAATGTACTTGATGAATTGTACATGACCAGACATAGCCTATGTAGAAGTAAACTAAGTAGATACACGAGTAATCCTGATGTTGAGCACTTGAAAGGGATAACAAAAGTACTGAGGTTCTTGAAGTATACTCGTGATAATGGATTATACTATACAAGATATATCACTGTGATCAAAGGATACAGTGATTCGAGTTGGATATCTGACATGAAAGACTCAAAGTCTACGAGTAGATATGTATTTACTCTGGGAGGTGCAGTCATTTCACAGAATTTTTTAAGAAAATCATAATAACTAGATCCACGATGGAGTTTGAGTTTGTAGCTCTTAACAAATGCAGCGAAGGGGTTGAATGACTACGACAATTTTTAGAAGATGTTCTGAGATGGCTGATGTTGGGTATGACTTGGCAGTTTCCTAAGCGAATACTCGGTCGTTCCAAGAGACCTCTCCATGCCTATGGATTAAAAAATTAATCTGAATGGAGACCCGTCTCCAACGACCATCTCGTGCCGTATCGAACGATCCAAATTACAACTCGACCAATTACAAAAATTGGCCTTGTAATTTGCTTGACCGTTCGACCACGGAAAAGGCGACGAGTGGATCGCCAACTTTAGTGTTTATGGTCGGGGTCCAGTTAATTAATTATTGACTATGATTCAGAATCAAAATAATTAAGTAACTAACAAGAAATGACGAGACAAACAAAACAAGGCACATTACGACATATGGATAATCAAGGGAGCTTGGGAAAGAATTATACCTTCCCGATCATCTCACGGTCTTCTATCTTATGTCTCTCCCTTCTCGGACATCGTGTGGGTGACAGTCTACCGAGAATCGAGATCACCGAGGCTATCCAACGAATCACTCTTCACACCAATCCAAACCCTAATCCTAGGGTTTGGCACCGCCGACCCTTCTCCCTACTCCTTGCTCGCCGGCCACCGAGAGGCTCCAAGCCCACGCCAGCCACAAGGGAGTTCACAGGAAGTAGATGAAGAAGAAGATGAAGGAGAGAACCAAGTTCCTCTCCCACCCAAACCTGGCCGAATTCCTCTCTTCTCCTCAACTTGCGGCGGCGCCGCAACTCACCCTTGCGCCACCTCCCACCTGCCGCCGGCGCCTCCTCCCTTCTCGCCGCACCCTACAAAAGGGAGAGGAAGTCTCTCCCTTTGTCTAGTAGAGGCTAGCCACCAAGTGGATGAGAAGGGAAGAAGAAAAGAAGAAGAAGAGACACTCTTCTCTTCTTGCCTTTGCCGTGACCTAGGAGAGAGAAGGGAGAGAGAGGAGAGGAGAGAAGCCTTGGGTTGTGATCAATCAATCAAGCCTTGGTTTCTTGATCTCGTAGGGTATTTATAGGGCTAAGGTAGGGACCAAGAGGAGGAGTTGATCTTGGCCCACCATTGGATTTAAACCCGATCCATTAATTAAGATTCATTCCACTAAAGGATCTTAATTGAACTTCCTCACCAACCCCCATATTTTCATATGGGCTCCACATATTAAGAGTCGTCCATCCCCCTGTGTTTAAGATCTCGAATGCCCGTTAATTAATTTAAATTACTGACAATTCAAATTAATTAACCTCTGGATCCTTGACTAGTATCACTCGACCTTATCATCATGCCGGATCAAATCCACCTGCAGGGTTTAGCATGATGAACCTTTCGAGCTCATCAAGGGGTATCATCAACCCGACTCACCAGGATACGATTCTTTCAATAATCAATAGCACATCATATTATTAATATTATCTCCCAACTTACCGGGCCTATCGATATAACAGAATAGATCTCGCCCATTGGTAAATCAAAAAAATAATAATTAATAATATATGCCTGTTATTATATCTGGATTAAGGGATCGTACTCCATAATATAAACTGAGGTCCTATCCAATTATCAAGTCAGTACAAATTGGATAACCTCTGGTTTTAGTCCTGCTCAATGTACTCAAAGCACACTAGTGTAATTCTATGGTCAAGACCAACCACACCTAATTACACTACAACCATCCCGATGGGTTGTCCAATCCCATTTCGGTTGTGGGCCTCTATTTATACTAAGCATGGAACTGATAACATGATCTTCCGTGTGACACCACACTCCATGTTATCTATAATGCAAAGTAATTGGACTTCATGCATGTACTAATGTAAACAAGCACCTAGTGTAGTTGTGATTCTCCTTTCAAAATGAAGATGTTTATATAAAGAAATTCATGTCTTTCTGTATACACATCTTACAGCTGAAACCTACGCTAGTAATTTGCATATATTGTGATACTTATCAGCAATTGGTTAGGCATAGAGTCATGTGTATAATGGTAAGTCTAGACATATACATCGGAGATACAATAACATTAGACAACTATTCTTAACATAGTGGATCTCCTAACCAAAGGGTTAAATCGAGAGTTAGTTGCAAGCTCATCAAGAGGGATATACTTGATGTCGATGAGAAATGTTGATGCAAAGGAAATCCAACTTATTTAGATTGGAGATCTCAAGAACTAGATTCAAAAGGACAACCTAACTGCATTGACAAAGTTGCTCACTATGGGGGAATAGCCCAACGGATTAGTGAAGAATAGAGGTTAAGCACATGACTCTTAATGATCCAAAGAGTTATATGGAAAACTCTTAAGAGATCACCTATGTGAGAAAGAAGTGGGGCCACTTCGAAGAGAATGGAGCATAATTAGAACTTCTCATAGAACCAGGCGTGTTCATGACCAAGAATGAACACACTCATGAGAACTAAATTATATCAGGAGAGTCTTGGGTAAGATATGTCAATGCTTACATAAACAATAATACTATTTAAGGACATCATGTCTAGTATCATCTAGTAAGTAAACAAATCTTCACAAGGAAAGGTCGAAAGGTTAAAACCTACCTATCATATACTGACTCAATTGATGAATGCTATCACATACTCTATTTCCATTCATGTGGGAGATTGTTATATATATATGAATGGAAAAGAGGTGGAGGAAGGAGATCCATTGTGCATGGGTTTTAGTCCCACATTGGGAGTCTCATAACTTTATGGTTGGTTTTTACTGTTGCATATGTATGTATGATGGGAACAAATGCATAGAGAGAGGCTCTCTCTCTCTCTCTCATGTGTAGGTGCGTAGGGGAGGTGCAAATCCAAGACTCGAATTGCTCTAAACCAAGTTTACTCGTGTACGAGAATGACATGCACGTGTCGAATGCTAGACCGGTCAGGACAAAATTTGCCCAAGAGGAACAACCAACATTTTTCCACGTGAATAATTTTTTGCTCAACTATATACTGAGTGAATTAAATGAGTTTAATTCAAATCCATATTTGTCGACTGAAACTGTGAGGAGTGAATGACCAGTGAATAAATGCATTAAATAACTTTTATTCAGCCAATGTACTATAGCTTAAGGTAAGCACTCCAATATAAGGAGGATGTGACCCTGGGTAGGTAGTGTGTGTGCAAAATGAAAGAAATCTCCATACACCTATGCCCCCCTCGCTCTAATCCTCTCACTCATGCATCTTTTGCTGGTAGAATACCCATGACAGTATTCGGCTATCTCTCAGTTCGCCGTGACCACTAGTGTTTAGTAGTGATCGTAGTTTGCCATTGTATCTTGGGAAACAAATGACCCGAGAAAATCTAGAAGCACAACCAGAGATGGGGTGAATCTATTTCAAAGAAACTGTGTTGAAGCGCATACCTCTACTTTTTCATTTCCTTACCCATAGTTCCACTCAGGAACAATCAAGCATCGTCTTCCCGACTTGGCAATTGGGTGACTTTATGCTTTACTCGATGTTTCACTCGGGAGTAGATGAGCACTTCTTCCAGACTTGATAGCTACTAGAGAACAACCAGTGCTCGGGAACACTCATCTTCTAGTCACTAGCCATAGTGAGAGCGATTCTATGCAAGACTATTGCCTCCCGACTAGGCAATCCGCTGGCATTAACTACGCAACATTCGGAGTGGCGATTCTACACTCGAACTCGAGGTCAAGACTCGACACTCGGACACAAATGATGAAGTTACTTTTGCAAAACTTTTGAAGTTGGAAACAGTTAAGACACCTTTTGGAAAAATTTAACTTTTTTCTTGAAAAGGGAATTTTAACTTTTCTTACTTGTAAAAAATTTTTTTGCACTTATAAAAAATTTTGCAAAAAAAATTTGCACTTAAAAATTTAATCTAACTTTACTTTTTCTTACTCTCCCCCTTTGCCATATATAAAAAAACCATACTTGATGAAAAAATAGTGTATCAGAGCCAGTTTATTTTGCAGAATTAAATTTTAAACATATATTGAACCAATTCTAGTGAGTCCAAGCAAAAAAAACCAAACAAACTAAATTGAACTCATTCGGACCCTGTCTAACCCAGTTAGCTACTTACTAACTGTTATATAATAACAGCTTTCACTAGGGTTAGTCAAGTTAAGTGATTTGATCAAGTTAGATTTTCTAAGCTTGAACACTTAGCTTGATTGCTGTTCAAATGTATTTATCCCCAACTGCTCTTGATGCACTGACCTAAAGCATCTTGAGTCAAGACATAGACCTAAGCATCTCAACACAGTCTAGGTTATCAATCAATGTGTCCTAATGTGCTTGTGAGATGCTGACTTCTAGATCTATAGGAGCATGCAATTCTAGGGTTAAGTCCTAGGCTAAGTCCATTGCGAAAAATCCTTAGTTTTAAAGGGGGTAATTTTTTGAAAAATCTAAGTTGAGAAAGAATTTTAAAATTCAAAACTTAATATGAAAAATGATTTTTAAAAAAAATTAAATATTAGTTTAAAGCAAGTTTTTGAAAAAATAAATGAACATTGTCCTATTCTACTAAGCACAACCCTAAAATATAAGTCAGGTATACAGATATGAAGGTAATAAATAAGTCAGGTGCATGGATATAGGATAAGTCACCAAGTCAAGTGCATAACATAAGTCAACACATCAACCCTATCATGTAGGGAAAGTCAGATCATAATACAATGCTGGTCTAAGAGGACGGGCCAGGGTGCCAAAACGGGTCGGGCTGCCATGAGCAGAACATCGCCATCATCTCCTCATGTCGAGCCTAATGGGCATCTATTTGCTCGACGTGATGGGCCTCCATCTCCTCTCGGAGACTATGGACCTCCATCTCTATCCATGCAAGGTGTTGGTCCGTAGTCAGAGGAGGCGATGGTGGTGGAGACTCTCGCAGCTGCTCCTCTATCTTGGAGGTGAGATCGGCTACCTCAATGTCTACCTCGTCGTCTGAGTCGATCTGGGGTGGAGCACCTCGTCGTCTCCAAGAAATGACCCCGGTGGCCGAGATGTCTACGGCTACTAATGAGAAATTCCTAGACCCTATCTCGTGAAACTCAGTCATCATGATGATCTCTCCAGCACAGATATCACGACCGTGATGATGAATGAGTGAGGTGAGGATATGACAGTAGGGTGTCCGTACTTTAGCATTGGTGGAGATATTGGATGCGTAGATGATCGTCTGGAACATGTGTAGACCAATGTCTATATCCAGGTGGTGGATCATCGCATAGAGTAGGAAGGTGTGGAAGAGTTGCATCACTGCTACATCTCAAGAGGTCAGAGGGAGAATACAGCGGATCAGGACTCGATAAAGAGTGTAATCTTGAATGCGCAGGTCGACGGACCAAAATCTCTGTATCGTCGGATCCCTCGCATCTCCGAAAAAGTGAGAGTAGAGAATGACAAGGGTAATGTGTGAATACGGAGGAGCGAAGGGAAGGTTTATAGGAGGATAGCAATAGAATGTGGACTGAGAATGTCGTAGTCCAAGGAATCGATTGAAGAGGATAGGTGTGATGGTAAGTGGAATGGTCTGGACAGTAGTGGTATAGCAAAGGTCATCAATTTTGACCAAGTTGTTGTAAAATTTGGCACACAGGGTCCTGTTGATGGAACTAGTGCAATATACTAGCTGCTCTAGTTGATAGAAACTAATGACGTCTATGGCTAGAGGGCAGGACTGGGTGAAGAAGCTCATGTTTAAATAGCTAGTCGTAATAGGTTTGTATGTTGTGTGTACGAAATTATTAAAGAGAGCTAGGGTAGGAAATCTAGGGTCGGGACTGGGCTCGGCACCGGGATCGTTTTCGGTAACTCGGCGCTTACTAAGTAAATAGAAAAACTAACATTATTGATTGAAATAAATTGAAAAATCAAACATAAAATCATAACTAATTCATACCGGGGTGGCATTATAGGAAGAGGAAGGTTGGGGCAGCTTGGGGCGCTTAGAAGAGAGGAGAAGATGAAAGGAGATGGCTTGAGGTGTGGAGAAAGAGGTTGTGGGCATAGGTTTATACAGGTCTTCCCGGGCGCCCGTGAGGCGAGCAGGGCGCCATGACAGACAGTGAGGCGCCCGAGACTGTCTCATGCGCCAGAGCTCATTTTGCTCAGGTGATGGCAGTGTTTACTGCCTCGTACGCCGAGAAAGGATTGGGGCGCCCGTGAGGGTCTCGAGCGCCCGAGTTGACCAGTATTTGACCAAGCAATGATTATTTCAATCAAGTCCTAGGTTCCAATGTAGTTCTATTCAAGACTTAGTTTGATTAACAACAATGAGTTATTTTGAAATCTTTAAGGTTTCTCGAATTTGACACAGTTAAATTTGAAAATGTTAAGTTGAAACTTAAATTTAATTTTGGAAAATCTTAAGTTTGAATCTTGAAAAATTGAGGTTTTGACAAATTGAGTTTGAATTAACTTTGGAAAATTAAGGTTTAATTAATGTTTAAAACATTAAGTGAAATTAATTTTGAAAATATTAAGTGAAATTAAGTTTTTAAAATATTAAGTGAAATTAAGTTTGAAGATATTAAGTGAAATTAATTTTGAAAATATGGAATTTGTTGAATTTGATTAAATGTATATTAAGAGTAGGATTAATTTAGTTGGTTGGGTTTCTCACCCAATTCTATGTGACAAAACAGGTTTTCTTATCTGTTTTGTGAGATGTATTATTTTTATCTTTGATTTAATGTTAAATCTATGATTTAATTGAAGCTTGTGTTAGATTTGAGTTTCACAAATAGTAATTTAAAAGTGAGTTTCGATAATTGGCTTTCAGGTCTTGGCGAGGCATAGAGGTCTTCTTTGGCCGTAGCCTTATTGGATCAACAACCCTTTCCTAGATAAAACATTTTAAAGAAAGATCATTTTCAAGTTACTTTTTGAGATACTCTGGGCTAACTAGCTTAGGATTTGGAGAGATAGCTTCGGCTAGTTCCATCGGACTAAACAGACCAAATAGGGTATGTCTAACCCTACTTGACTCCTTAGATAGGCTTCCCTAATGTACTATCATCTCACCTCCTCCTAATACTATGTTGTTCAAGTTTCAAGTAAGTATTATCCTTAACCAACCATTCCTATGTCTAAGAATAGCAAAAAAAAACCCTTTTAAGTAAAATCATAATTAGAGGAAATTTCTAGATTTTCTAAGTTAGCAATATTATAAATTAGTTTTTCTAGCATATCAATTTTAATTTTCAAAGTCTCATTTTCTTGTCTTAATTTTCTAAAATTTGACTTAATTAATTTACATGATTTTATTAAGTTATTTGTGTATGAATCCATATCTAAATTTGACCAAGAGTGATTGGGTAAGATATTAGCATCTATTGTAAAAACTAGATTTTCATATAAAGTAAATTTACCCATCTCGCTTGGTTATCCTGGATCCTTGGGACTTCCTTCTATGCATTCATCTTTGTAATGCCCAAACTTCTGGCACTTGAAGCATCGAATGGGACTCTTATCCTTTCGTGCTCCTAGAACTGGCTCCTTTGTCGTCGTCGGTAGTGTCATTCGTATCTTACGAGTAGGACACTTACTTTTGTAGTGCCCTCTCTCCCTGCATTTGTAACACATTATATGATTTTTAAAATTTGAATTTATAATTTTACCTTTTGATTCCTCGTTGGGAATCTCCCCCTAGATTCTTGCTGTCTTGGATCTAGACTCATTTTCTGATTCTGGTTTGGTTTGATTTCAAAGTCGGGTTCAGATTCTGTCTCATCTACTTGTGCTTGTACCGAGAGTGCAAGATAGCTTACTTGATCTTCTTCCCTTCATCTGATTCTTCCATGATTCGGATAACACACATTCTAAGAGCTCGATGTCGGGGTTCTCTTGGTGTAGGTTATTAGCTTCTCCCAAATCTCTTTAGCACATTCGAATGGTCGAACTAGCTTGAATTGTTCTTTGGTTAGGCCACATTGTAGGATTGCAGTCGCCATGCATCTGTCTCAATCTTGATGAGTGTTGGTTCATCCAATTTATCCCAGGCGATTGATGATCCATCTTCTATGCGGAATGTGAATCTCATTTGGATTATCATCCATAAGTCCATATGAGATTTCAGGTGAGATTCCATTTGACCTTTCCAAGATATGAAATTCTCGCTGGAGAATAGCAGTGGACGGGTGTTGTCCATTCTTGATTGGCCATCAAATTTTTTAATCTGAAAAATTACAAAGAAAAAGAAACATTGTTCCAAGACTAAGTCTTGGATTAGTAGTGTGGCAGAAAGAAAAAATAATAAGAATCGAGTGGTGTTGCACCAACCTCGATGAACGATAATTTACGAACAAAAAACAATTAACAAGAAATTCGAAAATTGCTCAATCGGTGGTTGCACCAGATTTGAGCAACCTCACTCTGATAACACTTGTGGGATCGTTTAGAATCGATAGAGGGGGGTGAATATCGATAAACATTCGGATACGTAAGAATATTGCGCAGCAGAAAAGTGATGCTAACTCTTTTTCTTTTTACTTGGTTCGGAGTCTATGACGACTCCTACTCCAAGGCCCACGGTCCTTGACCATTTTTGTTAGACAATTCTATATTTCGGAAAAGTTTTACAAGAGTTGAATCACGAATATAGAATTAAAGTAATACACTAAAAAAATACCAACAACCAGAAAAGATTCTGAAGACCGGAGTAGCAGGTCGTCGATCTGGAGCATTGTTGGCACTTGGAACTCGAGTACGGAGGAAACAGAACTGAGCGCTTGAGTGCTTGAGTTGGAAAAAGTGTTGTGCGGAAGAAAGGGGGTGAACCCCTTTTTATACTGACGTCCAGGGCGCCCCTAATGTGTAGGGCGCATGCCACGTTGCCTATCTGCGCGCGTCCTTATCCGCAAACTCGGCCAACGTCTATCCCTTTATCTAGGGCGCTGGGCCCTGACGCTCACGGCGCCTTCCATGCTGACGGGCAGCTTTCGCCTCTGGGTAGCGGCCCCCCCCCCGCCTCATTCCTCGCACCCCCTCGTGACCTCGTCTTCCACCCTGGCAGGGCCTCCCGATTCGAACTCTAACCCAGCTAAGTACTAAGTTCCTGAATCCTGGTACAAGTGAGCTTTTCCCACTGGCGGTGCCTTCAGGTGACACCAGACCTCCAGGCTAAGTACTAAAGTTCCTGAATCCTGGTACAAGTGAGCTGTAGCTCATTGGTACCAGGATTCAGAACTTTAGTACTTAGCCTGGAGGTCTGGTGTTCGAATCCTGGGAAGGCAAAAACCCACTACCAGTGGTGGGAAGACCGTAGGGTCGCCGGCCTAGAGGGTTGCCTGCGGGGACCATAGAGGCGGGGTCGCTACATCTGGAGTAACCCATCTAGGGCGCTTGTATCAACACAGGCGCCTATGTTCTTGGGCGCCTGAGACCTCTCAGGCGCCTAGGATGCAGAAACTCTGACCTTTTTCTCCTGCAATCAGAGTTAGTTCCAGAACAACAATAATAGTAAAATTAAGTACAATTAACATCCTGCGCTGTCTTGGTTCTGACTTTGGGCTTCCAAATGGAACCCTAAGTCTAACCGACGCCTAATGTTCCCTCTTTCGGGGAACGCATCCTCACCTACTCCTCTCAGGAGAAGTCATCTTTTGCCAACCGGCTCCTCCGGTTGGACTTTTGCTCGGTCTCCAAGATTACCAGATCTCGAGATGTTCGTTTGTCGACCCGTCTCTACTTCTGTCCGCAGCTCCCGACCGGCTAAGACTTCTGCCCGATCTTCCAGATCAGGACTTCGGTGCCCAGTCCACGACCAAGACTTATTGCCCAACCCTCAATCAGGTCTTCGGTGCCTAGTCCACGACTAGGACTTATTGCCCAACCCTCGGTCAGGTCTTCGGTGCCCAGTCCACGACCAAGACTTATTGCCCAACCCCCAGTCACGTCTTCAGTCCCCAGTCCATGACCAGGACTTATTGCTCAACCCTACAGGTCAAGACTTCGTGCCTAGCTTACCTTGGACTTTGCTGTACAATTAATAGATTCATTAGATAACAATTTAACCTTAACTTTGAACCGTTTGCCATCATCAAAACCCAAGTTCGATCTGGTGCTTTCGACACCAACATCAATGCCCTGTAAAACAAGACTTTAGTTTTCAAAAGTTGGAAAGAACAATGTAGATTTTGTAAAAAAAACTTTTCTAAGTCAAAATGATAGATTTTTTGCAAAAATAATAATTTGTAAAAGAACTTTAAAATAATGATGGTTTTTGCAACAAAAATTTCTAAGTAAACAATAGTTTTGCACAAACAAATTTTAAGTGAAAAATAAATGACTTCTATGTAAAGGAAAATTTCTAAGTAAGAATCAAAGGAAAATTTTAAGTAAAGTTTTGCAAAAAGAAAATGTGGAAAATGGAAGTAAGTTATTTCTAAGTAAGTAAATAGCTTTTAATTCAGATGACTAACAAAAGCAAAAATAGAGAAATTTAAGAAATAATTTTTAGCTATCTATTTTTTACTCCAAACATGATTTTCAAAAATAAAAGTACAAGTAAATTTTGAAAATAATAGTTTGAAAAATATTCATTTATTTTCCTAAGCCACCTATCTAACTTTAAGTTACTTGTTAATTATCATAAGATAGTAGTTTTTTACTTTGGTTAGTCAAGTTAAATAATATTATCCAGTTAGGTTTACTCAACATGATTACTTAACTTGATCAATTTGTGTTAATTTAATTCCCACACTTGTATTGATGCACTGATATAAGCATCTTAAGCTCAGGCAAGGACCTAGGCTTATCAACCCTTTCTAAATTGTAACAAGGAAGGTAAACCTAATATGCTTATGAAATGTTGTTTTCTAAATCTAAAGGTTCATGCTTTCTAGGGGTAAGGCCTAGTCTAAGTCTATAATGAAAAACCCTTAATTTTAAGAGGGGTAAGTTTTGAAACTAAGAATGAATATAAATAAATAATTTTTGAAAAGATATAGTTTTAAAAACTAAGAAAACACTTATGTTTTTGAAAATATATAGTTTAGAGAACTAGTAAGAAAAAGAGACATGGAAAAAATAAAGAACCTATTCTACTGAGCACATAATTTACCAAGCATATTTAAATTTAGATAAAAGATAGAAAAGGCTAGCATATCTAATAGACACATGATCTAAATATCAAAATACAAGATAGTATGAGGTATCTAGGACTATCAAGTATAAGTCAAACCAAAATGTAAGTCAAACACAAGTCAACATTAAACACAAGTCAAGTTTATGACGAAGGGCTAGGATGTCATGTACAAAACATCTCCATCATCTCTTTGTCTCGGGTCTCCTCCTCCTGAAGGGTGAAGATTGGCGGTTCAATCTGAACATCTCGTGAGTCATATCCAGGGGGAGTCTAGTCACTTTGTGGGTAATATCTTGTAAGACTCCAGCCACCTCCTGCCATAGTACAACCATAGACTCCTCTAAACTGATGACTCGTTGCTCCATCTTGGAAGGTGGTGGAGGAAATGAAGGGATACCCCTAAGATCTGCAAGATCGTCATCGTCTGCCACCTGATATGGATCTGCATGAGGTTGACCTTGTGCTCTCTAAAACATGACCCTATTGGCATCTATATGAATGGTGGCTAGGGAGAAGTGCCTAATCCCAACAATATCAAACCCAATCAATCTAGCCACCTCACCTACACTAATGTCATAACCCAAGCCTCCTAGTAGGGCTGTCAAAACATGATAGTAAGGTGTGCGAACTCTACCCCTAGTGGCAATGCTAGAGGCATAAATAATGGTGTGAAAAATATAGAGACTAAAGTCAATATCAAGTCGATGGATAAGGGCATAGAGTAGGGAACAGTGGAAGGGTCTCATCACATCCCTATCTCTAGATGTAAGGGGTAAAATGCAAAGGACAAGGACTCAATATAAAACATAATCTTGGATTCGCAAGTCGACGGATTGAAACTGGGAAATGTGTAAATATGAAGTCTTTACACATGACTCAAGTGTTATACTGTAATTCATCAATCTTAACTAAGTTATTGTAAAACTAGGCTCACATGGTTGTGTTAATCAGGATGGTACAATAAACAAAGTTTTGTAGTTGATAATGATTAATGACTCCTATGGATGGAGCACATGATCGGGTAAAGAAAGTCCAACATAGATACTTAGTGTTAAGCAATTTATACTTAGTAATTGAATTTATTCTAGAGCTCTAAACTAGGAATCCTAGGGTCAGGACTGGGAGTGATGGATGGTCTAGCTTCAGATAGTCGAAGCTTACTATTAAAGGCATAAATAATAAATAAATAAAAATAAAGACAAAATCATAATTATTATTTAAGGAAAAGGGATTTGGATTTTACCGAGAAGGCATTGCCGAATATATAAACTAGAAATAATGATCCAAGGTTGAACGCGCAAAATCGGACCAAAGCCAAGGGAAAAGGGAGTTGTGGGGTTCTGCAATTGTTCTACCCAGTGGCCTTTTATAGCCACCGGTTAGGTGCTCAAGAAGAAGTTTGTGCGGGGCACTCGAGTGGATATGGGCCCTCCAGTTCAGACAATCGACCCATAGTTTTGGAAAACCATGGGCTGGTTTAACAAGATAGCTCGAGCGCCTGCACTGAATGCAGGCGCCTGTGTTCAAAAAGTCTCGGGCTCCTATATTAGCTACAGGCACCTGTGTTGACGGGAAGCAGTTCATAAGCATATTGAAGAAAAGAAAAGAACATGTTTTTTTAAGTTTGAGTTTTGCAAAAAAAAAATTTTGAAAAGTTAAAGTTTAATCAATTAGGTTTGAAAAAAAATTAGTTAATTTTAAGAAATTAAGTTTTAAAAACATTAAGATTGATTTTGAAAAAAATAAGTTTTAAAAAAATATTAAGTTAAATTTGAAAAATTAAGTTTTTAAAAAAATATTAAGCTAAATTTTGAAAAATTATGTTTTGAAAAAATATTAAGTTAAATTTGAAAAAATTAAGTTTTGAAAAAATATTAACTTAACTTTAAAAAAATAAGTTTTGAAAAAATATTTAGTTAAATTTGAAAAAAATTAAGTTTTGAAAAAATATTAAGTTAAATTTTAAAAAATTAAGTTTTAAAAAAATATTAAGTTAAATTTTGGAAAACAAAGTTATACAAAAAAACATTATGTTAAATTTGAAAAAAATAATAAAGAAAATTTAGGTTTTGAGAAAGAATGATTTTGAATGAAGTAAGGTTTTGAAAAAGAATGAAAATACTGAAGTTAAGATTTTGATTAGGTGAAATTGCTTAGATTGAAAGTTTGAATTAGGTAAAATTGATTAGATTGAAAATTTGAATTAGGTAAAATTGATTCGAATCGAGTTGAGATTTGTTGGGGTTTGACTAAATTTTAAATCCTAACATCTCACCCAATTTTATGTGTCAAAATAGGAACCTTATTTATTTTGTGAGATGCTATTAATTTTATCTTTCAATTTAAGTTTAAATTCTAAGATATGATTGAACATTGAATTAGATTCAAGTTTAACAATTAGTAAATTAAAAGAACATTTTAATAATCAACTTCAAGGTCGTAGCGAGGCACAAGGTCCTTCATAGGTATCGGAACAACGACCATTTTCTACTTAATTTTTTTAAAGAAATTATACTTTTACTTTACTATTTGAGAAACCCTAGTCTAACAAGTCTAGGATGTCATGAGGTAGATTTGGCTAGTTCCACCGGGCTAAGTAGATGATGAGTGTAGGATAAAGATATTTTTATACTACTATTAAGGCTCATTTACCTGCTTTTCTAGGTTCTATTCGATGTTATTCTGTCCCCACGGGATGAACTGATTGTTAGTGCGTGGGTTACCAGCATAAGGTCTGGGGGTCAAAACATGGCAAAGCCAATGTACCCGCCCTCCCCACGCATTAACCACAGCATCCGGGCTACTAGCCCCCATAATTTACCTCCTCCATTTAACCCTAGGATGGGTTGACGGGGGTGTTGGGGGTGAGCGAATCACCTTTTGCCAGTATTCTATGTTATTACACCCTATTTTGTATGACTTTCCTACTTTACCTTCTTTTCGGCCGGAGATCTGCTCCTTACTTATTTTCATTAACAGGAAGAATTTTAAAGTGGAAACGGAGCAGAAATGGAGAAAAATGGAGTCGGAAGACTTGACAACACTGGGCCATGCCCCCATGGGCACGACCCCTGTAGATTTTATAGTCGGGTCGTGCACTTGGCATGGCCCGACAGCCAACTCATGTAGCTGCCCAAACGAGGTCATGCACCATGGCACGACCATGCAGCCAGCTATGACAGGGTCATGCTCTATGGCATGGCTCGTGACCCCTGATCAGACATGGCCATGGTCGGGCCGTGCTACACAAGCAGGGTCGCGCCCTGCCTATGCCACACTTGCTGGAAGTAGTAAGGCTCCTGCTTAAGCCGTGCCACCTTTGTCGCGGAAGGCATGGCTGGGTTGTGCCGTTGGGCATGACCCCTGCCTTGGTCGTGCCTCGTTCCCAGGGTAACGCACGGCTAGCCCGTGCCACCCAGGCACGACACAACCTTGGTCGTGCCACTTGGGACGATTATGGCATGGCTAGGCGTGCCAGGGAGGCACGTCCCATGCCACCTCCCATGCGCTGCCCCTATAAAATTGAGGCTCTTCCCTTTGGAAAGGGATCTTGGGACCTTTGGCCTAGAGTTTTTCCCTAGGTCATTGGGGAAGGGTTCTCCCTCTAGGGGAGACTCAAAGCTAGTTCCGCCCTCCTCGACACCGTCCACCTCCGGAGCAAGAAGACCATCAAGAAGATCCACACTTCGATGACAAGCCTCGATTCCTTTTCTCTCTAGGTTTTGAATTGTAGATGCTATTTTTATCATTTTCTTGTTGTATTCTTCTTAGGATAGAGTAGTTCTCCAATTTAGGATGTAGGGAGTAGCTAGGATGTGATGTTGTATGAACTATGTATTGAAGTAATTCTCTCATTCAATGAAATGTTCATCCTTTGTTCTATGTGCATGTTGCCTCCCATGTGCTTGTGGAAATGTTTGAATGGTGAATACGTGTAGTTATGAGAGTTTGATCTCCACGTAGAGGGGTGTCTAAAATCCTATGCCTGGGGAGCCCTTCGTGACAAGGGTTTCCTTTTAACCAGACATCTCGGGTATTACCTCGAAATGAAGGTCATTCCCTTACAAGTGGTTACCGATACAATTTAATGGGTTTCTCCCTATCCCGTGTTAGGAAGTTTCTAGTGTAACCTAGAGATGTCTGACTGGGGCAGCATGTGACAGAGGCCAACCTTTAACTGGATTCTCTAGGTTACTATTCTACTTAATGACATTGGATGCCAAAGAGGAAAGCACTCTGGTGTGCTTCTGTGGGATAACACCGGTACATAGTTAGGATCTCTACAAAGACATAGACATGGAGGTCAGGATTTGAACAATACATAGGGCATCAACTAGTATTGTAGCGAAATCAAAATCCTAGATTCTGCCCATCTAATCCTTCCCAAGAACCTAAGATCTTCCTTTCTCTCTTCTCTTCTCTCCTTCTCATCCTCTCCTCTCTTTCTCTCTCCTTCTAGCAAGCTATTCTCTATCACGATTGGTGCATAATCAACTAGGATTGTAGCAAATCTAGATAGCTAGAGCCCGCCTAATCGATTGGTGCTTAATCAACAATCCTTGTAGATCAATATTTTTATTACTTGACAACGTATTCGTCCACTTGCGGATTACACATCAAGTTTTTGACGTCGTTGCCGAGGACTATTCACATTAACATTAGTCAATAAACAGATTAGCTAGTCTAGACACTTTTTCTTTGTTTTTGTTTATATCTTGCTTTTTCAATTCTCTTACTTTTATTTCTGCACTTTCTTTACTGTGTATAGCTTGCAGTGCATTTTGTTTTCTTTCATTTCCATGCTTTTTTCTCTTGCTTTATTTTAGCATTTTCTTGTTAATTTTTTTTATGTATCCAATGAGCTTTCACAAGATTAATAGGCCTTTGAATGATTTCTTCAAGCCCATATTTGTAAGATTCATGTCTCCTATTGTGGAACCTTAGATTGAATCTGCCAACTTCCAGATTGACCCAAAGCTAATCATGATGATTCAAAAACACAAGTTTCCGGGAGAAGTTTCAGAAAACCCTTACCTTCACATGGAGACATTCTTGGAGCTCTACAATTTGGTGAATTGTGAAGGCATCTCAGCTAGTGTAGTTCGATGGATGGCGTTCCCCTTTAGTATCAAGAACAAAGCAAAGACTTGGTTCTATTCACTCCGCCCTTAGAACATTACAAGTTGGGAACAAATGGAGCTGAGCTTTCTGAATCATTACTTCCCTCCAAGCAGAACACTAGACATGAGGGAATTAATATCCAACTTTGCACAAGAATGAGAACCACTTTTTGAAGCTTGGGAAAAATTCAAGGGTTTACAATGCTAATGTCCTCATCACGACCTAAAGAGATGGATGCTAGTGCACTTATTCTAGGGGGGATCACTTTGGATAGTAAGTCACTTTTAGATTCAACTATAGGAGGGTCTTTGATGGACAAAAGTTTGGATGAAGGATTGAAACTAATTGAGCTAGTCACCTCGAATCTCCAAGATTGGGTGACTGAAAATGAGGAAGCATCTTCCCCTATAATCCAAGAAGCATAGGTCGTAATTGCAAGTGTTCATCATACCATCATCACGTCACAGAATGAGAGGTTCATCTAGTTATAGGCTAAAGTGGGCAGACTAACATCACAATGCCTCCCTCCCACCCAATCAAGATCTAATGAGTAGTGTGATGCCTTCAGTCCAAGTGGTAGTTAGAGCTCTAAAGTGATAGATGTGTATACTAAAATATTTGCTCTTTTATATATAAGATCATCTTTATTTTGAAAAGAGAATTACAACAACACTAGGTGCTTGTTTATATTAGTACATGCACAAAAGTCCTTTACTTTGCATTGTAGATAACATGGTGTGTGGTGTCACACGGAAGATCATGTTATCAGTTCCTTGCCTAGTATAAGTAGAGGCTCACAACCGAGATAGAATTGGAGAAACCATCGGGATGGTTGTAGTGTAATTAGGTGTGGTTGATCTTGACCATAGAATTACACTAGCGTGCTTTGAGTACATTAAGCAGGACCAAAACTAGAGGTCATCCAATTTGTACTGGCTTGATAATTGGATAGGATCTCAGATTTTATTATGGAGTACGATCCCTAAGTCCCGATATAATAACGGGCACATATGATTAATTATAATTTCTTTGATTTACCAATGGGCGAGATCTATTCTGTTAGATCGATAGGCCTGGTAAGTTGGGAAATAATATTAATTATATGGAGTATCATTGATTATTGACGGAATCCGTGTCCTGGTGAGTCAGGATGATGCAGCCCCCTTGATGAGCACAAAAGGTTCATCATGTTAAATCCTACAGGTGTATTTGATCCAACATGATGATAAGGTTGAGTAATACTAATCAAGGATCCAGAAGTTAATTAATTTAAATTGTCAGTAATTTAAATTAATTGACGGGCATTTGGTATCTTAAACACGGGGGGATGGATGACTCATAATAAGTGGAGCCCATATGAAAATATGGAGGTTGGTGAGAAAGTTCAATTTAGATCCTTTAGTGAAATGGATCTTAATTAATGGATCGGGTTTAGATCCATTAACGGGCCAAGATCCAACTCCTCCTCTTGGTCCCTACCTTATTTCTATAAATACCCCATGGGATCATGAAACCAAGGCTTAATCCAAGAGTTGACACCCTAGGCCTCTCTCTTTTCTTCTCTCTCTCCTCTCCTCCCATAGGGTTTCGGCCGACGCTTGGAAGAGGAGGATTCTCCTCCTCGATTCTTCTTCTCTTCTCCACCAAGTTTCGGCTGGGAATCACAGAGACAAGGAGGAGTGTTTCTCTTCCTTTTGTAGTGCTTAGCGGTGGTGGAGAAGCTGCCAGTGGCCGGTGGGAGGCAGCGCAAGCAAGCTTGTGGTGGCGCCACAAGGTTGAAGGAAGGGGAGTGTTTCGGGTTGTTTGGGTGAGGTTTCATCTTCTTCTCCTTCCTCTCGAGGTCTGCAGCTGGTCAGTAAGACCTGGTGAGTGAAGCTGGGTACTAAGACCTGGTGAGTGAAGTTAGGCACTAAGTCCTGACTGAGGGTTGGGCACCGAAGACTTGGTTCGAGGAATTGGGCACTAAGTCCTGGACCTAGGGTTTGGGCACAAAGTCTTGGTCCGAGGGATTGAGAAACATAGCTGAGCGATGACTAAGGACAGAAGTAGAGACAGGTCGAGGTTCGAACGTCTCGAGATCTGACAGTATCGATGGCTAAGCAAAATGATGGTGTAGAAAGCACCCAAGTCGAACCTGTGTTTTGAAAATGGCAAAAGGGTTCAAAAGTTAAGGTATAATGTTTATCTAACATATTATTCAAGTGTGCAGGAAGAGTCCTAGTGAAGGACTGCTAGGCACCTGGCGAAGGAATGCTAGGATACAAAGCCCTAGCGAAGGACTGCTAGACACCTGGCGAAGGAATGCCAGGATACAAAGCCCTAGCGAAGGACTGCTAGGCACCTGGCGAAGGAATGCCAGGATACAAAGACCTAGCAAAGGACTGCTAGGCACCAGGCGAAGGACAGCTTGGTACTGAAGACCTGGCGAAGGACAGCTAGGCACCTGGCGAAGGACTGTCAGGATCCGATGACCTGGCGAAGGACTGCTAGGCACCGGGCGAAGGATAGCTTGGTATCCAAGACCTGGCAAAGGACCGCTGGGCAAAAGTCCAACTGGAGGAGCCGGTTGGCATCAGGTAAATTCTCCCGAGAGGAGTAGGTGAGGACGCATTCCCCGTCGAGGGAATAGTAGGCGTCGGTTCGACCTAGGGCTCCATTTGGGAGACCCAAAGTCAGAACCAAGACAGCTAAGGCTGTATAAAACTAACATATTATTTCTTTATGTTGTTTTGGACTAACCCTGGATGCATGACCGAAGGAACGAGTGTCTGCAGCTCAGAGAGCCTCAAAGGAGTGAGGCAGTAGCTGAGTAGGGCGCCCGGAGTGTCCCGGGCGCCCCCAAGGTGAATACAAAACAGATGAAGCAAATGAAGTGCTTCGACAGCTCATAGGCGGGGCGCCCCCGTGCTCCCGGGCGCCCCCCATGCTCCCGGGCGCCCCGGATGTCCCGGGGGCGCCCCTAGTTCAAGCTAACGAAGCAGAAGCCAGCGAAGCCAACGGATAAGAGTTGACCCGGTCAACCCGTGCGCCCCTGTCAAAGCCTGATCCCGAGTTTGATGGGATCAGAGCTGACCGAGAGGAACTCGGATCAGCTGACACGTGGGGGGGGGGGGGGGGCGCCCTCGACGTTCCGGGCGCCCCCAGGGGCTATAAAAGGGCCCTCAACCCCAAGGCTTTGCACATCAATTCTTCCAACGCATTCACGCTCTTCTGCGCCCGCGCTCTGCTCCGGAAACCTCCCGACTCGAGATACAAGCGCCGACGACGTCCCTCTGCTCCGAAAATATAATCTACACCGAACGTTAGTAACGAAGAGCTACTTTAAGTTTACTGTACCATTTCTTGTAATACATTTTGTAAATTGATTTTGCGCACATATAGAATTGCCCGCAGTAAACGGTCAACGACCGTGGGCCTTGGAGTAGGAGCCGACCGCGACTCCGAACCAAGTAAAACTGCTTGCGTCTTTGTGTTGTGATTTAATTTTCCGCTGCGTATGCTCTTATTTTTAATCCAAAAATGATTTACGATATTCACCCCCGTCTATCGTTTCTCTTGATCCAACAAGTGGTATCAGAGCGAGGAAGCTCAAATTTGGTGCAACCACCAATTTGAGAATTTTTCAGATTTTTTTTGAAATTTTTTTATATTTTTTCCATTCGAAATTTTTCTCGTTAATCGAGGTTGGTGCAACACCCCTCGAAAAATATTTTTCTTTTACTTCCCGCACTACTAATCCAAGACCAAGTCTTGGGATATCTCTTTTTCTTTCTTAGTTTCAGATAAAATGACCATGCAAGAAGGCTTCAGCACTGCAAGACCACCTCTCTTCAGTGGGGAGGACTTCTCTTACTGGAAGAGCTGAATGGAGGTCCACCTGAAAACTCATGTGGACATGTGGATAATCATCCAGTCCGGACTGGCGATTCCAAAAAATGCTGAAGGAATACCTCAAACCTACACATAGTGGGACACCGCTCTGAAACGGAAGATTGAAGCTGATGCAAAGGTGACCCAGACCCTCCAATGCGGCTTAACAAAAGAGGAGCTGAACCGGGTGGGTCCATTCAACAGTGCCAAGGAACTCTGGGGGAAACTGATCAAGCTGCACGAAGGAACTTCAGACACTCGGATCAGCAAGAGAGATCTCCTCCTGAACAAGCTGTACACGATCAAGATGAACGACAACGAAACAGCAGCTCAACTCCACGCCCGAATTCAGGAACTAATGAACGGACTCCACACCATCGGTCACAAGGTAGAAAACCGTGACCTAATAAGGTATGCTTTAAATGCTTTCCCGAGAAATACCTTGTGGGCATCTATGGTAGATGTATACAAGGTTTCAAGGGACCTTTCAAAAATTAAATTAGATGAATTGTTCTCTGAATTAGAATTACATGAACAGACTAACTGCAATCTGGCCGAGAAAGGTATTGCCCTTGTTGCAGGTAAAACTGGAAGGACAACTAAGAAGAAACCTCAACCTGAACCCGAGTCTAACTCAGACTTAGACTCAGAAGACGAAGAAGGAGATCGACCTAAGCTGGTCCGACTGGCCCGAAACTACTACAAGGAATTAAAAAACCAAACTAACAGAAGAAAGCCAGCCGAAGAAAGGATGAACCAGCTGAACCCGCAAATGAAAAGAACAAGCCCAACATGACCTGCTACGAGTGCAAGTAGAAGGGTCACTACAAGACGGAGTGTCCGAACCTAAAGGAGATCAAGAAGAATAGAAGGAAAAAGGCACTTCAGGCAACGTGGGACGAGTCCTCCTCCTCCGAAGAAGAAGAGGTTCCACAGTCGAACCTGCTCGCACTAACCGCCTCAGAAGAAATCGAGACCGAGTCAGAATCGGAACAGGACGATGGCAGACTGACATTTTCAGAGGACGGCGAAATCAAGGTAAGTGGTTTTACTAGAAGTCAGTTAAATGAATTAATTTCTTATCTTTCTCGAGATTTGGCGAAAGCTAAACTCCGAGTCGAATCCCTCCGACAGGAAGTAAAACTCCTGAAAGAGGGAGCTAACTCTAGACCCTTAACTGAGAAAGTTCAAGAAGGAACCTCTACTCAAGTTGAAAAACTTGAGAAAGAGAACTCCTCCCTGAAAACTCAGGTTAAGGACCTTAGATCAGCTTTAGAACGATTCACTTCTGGTTCCAAGGGTCTTGACATGATTCTTGGAAAACAGAAGTCGGTTCTAAATCGATCCGGACTAGGTTATAGAACCAAATCTAAACAAAGATCCTACTTTACTGTAGTGAATCAGTCCAGAAATAAAGTTCAGGCATGGGTACCTAAACTATGCCTGAACAAACAAACTGGATCAAATCAATATTGGATCCCCAAGGACAAGATTCACATCTTGCCAAACCATTATCGTGGCTTTAGTCAAGGGGGAGCCAAATTGAAAACAATATTTATTGTTAGATAAAATTGTTGCTTTCAATTTGCTTGTTTGATTGTCTACTTAATTCCCGCAATTTACCACGCTTAGATTTAGGAATGATTAGTTTAAGGACTGAACTAACTTAACTGAAATTTGACAACATAGTATTGGGTGGAGGTAAGATGATAGTACGTTAGGGAAACCAATTCTAATAAGGTCAAGTATTCTCTACTTGGTCTCTTTAGACTGGTGAAACTAGCCGAAGCTACCGATCCAAGACCCAAACTAGTTAGACCAGAATTTTTTCAAAGATTAATTTTGAAAATGAAATTTCACTGAAAGGGTTTGTCAAGGAAAGGGTTGATGATCCAATAAGTGTTGGGAACGAGATGACTATAGAGGGGGGTGAATATAGACAATCGCTTGCCCCTTGTCTACTTATCACGATTTCTGCAACTCAAATATCAGTAGCACAGCGGAAAGAGTGGAAAACAGAGTATGCAGAAAAACTAAACGAGAGCGAAACAAACACAACTAGCAAGATCGCTAACAAGGAGGGTTTACAAGGTTCGGGGATAACTTGCCCCTACTCCTTGGCGTGCCCTTGAGGTGGGCGATCCCTTGATCGTCGGCAGATCAAGCCCCGGTCAACACCGGATATGAAGCAACCTCCTTCTCGGTGGAGAAACCTCTCCACAGCGTGTTTCACACAATGATATATAATGAGCACAATGAAACAACAACAAGAAGGATCTTACTCAAACTCTTCGCAAGGACAAAACACAGCAAGCTTCCCTGAGCTCCACCCAGTGGCGATCTCACGCAGACCCCTGTCTGCTTCGTGTCTTCCCACTGTCGGACTCCAAGCTTCTTGTTTTCTCCTTCAAGCGCTCAAGTATGATGATTGCTCCTCTATAGCTTGCTTAGAATGGTTGAAGAACTCAAGAACAGCAAGCTTGTAGCAGCAGAACGCAAGAACACAAAGCAGTTTTTCAAACTGAATCGCTTCCAAAAAAACTCTACCGCCTCGTCTTCTCGCGCTTCCTTTTGTTTCTCCGCCAAGCGACAAGTGACCACATCTCTGTAGCTCCCAGCTACTCATCTGCCAACGCCAGCCTCTACTGAGCTATCTCTGGACTCACTGAGCTCCTCAGCCAAGCTCCAGTCTCAGCCCCAGTCTTCGGCTCGCCGTTGCAACCTGAGATGTGAAAAGGGACAAACCTGCTCCAAGGAAAGCATGCTTTGACTTCTCCTTGAGTGTTTGAATCCTCCCCTGTCACCTGAAACTCAATCAGAGCATTAGAGCAGAAGATCACACAGCATATCACATACATCAGCAAATCCGATACGATCAGACGCTCTGACCGCGTCTGACAGTGAAATTTGAATTAAAGTGATCGGTCACCGGACCGATCCAGGGTGTGTGGATCGATCACCAGATCGATCCACTGCTTTGCTGGGATTCCCAGCTCTCGCAGCTATACACGCCTGATCGGTCACCAGACCGATCAGGGTGAATCCTGATCGGTCACCAGACCGATCAGATTGGATCCTGATCGGTCACCCAGACCGATCAGGCAAGATGAACAGTTACTTTTTAATCAAATCCAAGATCCCTGATCGGTCCCCGGACCGATCCAAGACTTTGATCAGCAAGGGAACTCACTCACCGTTTGCTCCCTGATCGGTCACCAGACCGATCAGGAGCAAGACAGCAAGGAAGCAGCCTGCTCCCTGATCGGTCACCGGTCCGATCAGGAGCCACACAGTAGATTCCCAATCTCACTGTGCGCTCCCTGATCGGTCACCAGTCCGATCAGACATAGCTGGATCGGTCACCAGACCGATCCACTAAGGAGCAGCGTGCCAATGTCCCTGATCGGTCACCAGACCGATCCAGTGACTCAACCCTAGCCCTCCAAGCTAGGAATTCATCCACCTTAGCCCTCCAAGCTAAGGATTTTTCCATCTAACTCTCCAAGTTGGGAATTTGCACCTAACCCTCCAAGTTAGGACTTTTCACCTAGCCCTCCAAGCTAGGACTTTTCACCTAGCCCTCCAAGCTAGGACTTTTCACCCAACTCTTCCGAGTTAGAACATCATCCAACCTAGCCCTCCAAGCTAGGCACCTGACCCTCCAAGCCAGGACTTTTTCACCTAATTCTCCAGGATGGGAATTTGCACCTAACCCTCCAGGTTAGGACTTTTCACCTAGCCCTCCAAGCTAGGACTTTTCACCCAACCTTTCCGAATTAGGACTTTTCCAACACCTAGCCTCCCAGACTAGGACTTTCAACACCTAACCCTCCAGGTTAGGATTTTCCATCACCTAGCCCTCCAGACTAGGATTTTCCACACCTAACCTCCCAGGTTAGGATTTTCCATATCATGCCTAATCCTCGATCAGGACTTAATCATCATAATCATCACACCTAACCTCCCAGGTTAGGATTTTCCATATCATAATCATCCTCCTAAACTAAAATCGTTGTCAACACCAAAACAACAATCAGGGCCAGACTGCATCAACAATCTCCCCCTTTTTGTTGTTTGACAACCCGATTTTAAGTTTAGGGATTCTCAATCAATATTCCAACTTTAGAATCATAGGGGAATCCAGATCCTCCCCCTACAACATAATCATGCTAAACTTAACCAATCCACACTCTCCCCCTTTGTCGAACACCGAAAAGGAGCCAGAGGGGCTGTTAAGTTTAAACAAAACTCCCCCTCAACCCTAGAGGTATCCCAACTCATCAAGAATGTGATAGTTTGTGGAATTGGCATACGAACACATGTGAAAATTATAGCAAGACATAGCAATCACATGCATCATATGAGTATGAAATATAGACTCCCAAAGCATGCCATAATATTCATAAGTATCAAATAGACATGGCAGTGTAAGCATGAATATGGCAATCGAACAATCATGCAGATAACAGGTTCATAATCATCAAGACATCAACAATAGTAGAATAAGCATGGCAGATAAGTCAAAGCATGAAAACATCCAAGCAAGTAGCAAAATATGTGTGACTCGAGGTCACAACAACAACGTCAGAGGGCATACAGCCCAAAAGTAAGACATCATCACTCGACAGCAACATCGTCATCAGAATCATCAATACATATGATATCCCCAGGTGAAGGACCACTGGGGGATACACCATCAGGAAATGTGTGATGATACCACTCTTCATACCATCGGTCCTGGAACGAGCTCATCTCAGAGACCTCAGATGCTAGAGCATCTAGACGGCGATCGAAGGACTGAAACTCGGAGCTGACTTCCTGTTGCCAGAGCTCGGAAACATGTAATTCGTGCCGCAGCATCCGCTCTATCTCCGCAACCTGCCAGCACAGGTCAGGAGCCTGCTCATCGTAATCATCAGTAGAGTGCTCTGTGCCAAGGGCCGCTCTCGGTAACTCTCCCATGGGTCTCCGATCCTTCCACTGCAGCCCCCGTGATCCCACAACCACGCCAGACTGAGCCAGCATGCGTCTATCCAGACGACAATGCTGTCGTACCATAGGCACAATGTGACCCTGTGAAATATCGAGGCCTACCGACTCCAGCCAGGCAGTGATGATGTGACCGAATGGCATATAGACTGACTGGGATAACGGCATACTGTGGGCGATGATAGAAAAATAGACTGAAGCCACTGGGTCAAAATCTAGCTGCTGATGCATCCCATAGAGCATCAAACAGTGGAATGGGTGGATCTTATCAAGATGTTTCGAGGTAGTGGGGAGAAGACAATTGGTGATGATTTTAAATAACACATAGTCAACGGGCGAAAGTTGAAGAGCAGGAAAAGTGGGAAAAGCCCGGGTGCGCCCACCAGAACCCTCTGGCCTGGGATGACCTAGAAAGTACTCATAGATGGAATCGGAAGTCACTCCATTGAAAGGAACTGGAAAGGGAGTAGGAGGAAAAGGGTAGAGGAAGAAATCATTGGTTGACCTGCGACACCCTAGAAAAGTAGTGAAAATAGATTGATTGAAATCGAGATCGATACCCGCAACACGGGTTTTCCACCCCGTGCCCTCTCCACTCACCATGTTATTATAGAACTCAGAAACCAAATCAAGATTGATCGGTCCTTCAAAGTGCAATATGGGTTGAAGATTATAAAAGTCAATACATTGTCGGATTGTTGGACAGTGCTCATAGATAAAAGTTGGGTCTATAGATCGACACGGCATGAGGTTAAACTTGTGCCATTGGAAATTGAGAGCAAGACCGACACTCTGAAATCGAGTATGTGGGGGAGGTGGAGACCTTGAAGAAGTAGTCTTCCCCCTCGAACTACCCTCCGCTACCTCCTTTCCCTTAGATGACTTTCTAATAAGATTTGAATGGATCATGACACATAGATTGAAGCACAAGAATTGATCATAAGATGAGACCCAATCAAAAGGTAGATATAAAATGTTTTGGTCAAGAAATGAGGAAGAGGGTCACGGCAAAAACAAAAACAAGACATGGTTAGCTTCACAAATATTCTAAGAGTTGTTGTGAAAGGAAAATTGAAATCAAATCTTACTTCGGCGCCATTGAAGTTTGTTTGACGAGATTGCAAGACTCGCGACAGTGAAGAACACTTTGAGCACGCACGCGCGGGAAGAAGAAGTTCGGAGAGAACGCCTGTAGAAGCTTTCGCTCGCCCGCGAGTGAAGAAGGAAGACACAAGACTCTCTCGCTCGCTCGTACAAGGTTTGGAGAGTTAATCGGTTGGTGGATCGGTCCACCAACCAAAATTTAATGCGGTTGATCGGATCACCGTTCGATCAGATCACGTCTGGACCGATCAGGATACATCCTGATCGGACTGGAATGGTTCTGATCGGTCGGCTGACCGATCAGATGCGATCCTGATCGATCGGGTGACCGATCAGGATCCGATCAGTAGGTCCTAGAGAGAAAATTCTGAGCTCCCTGATCGGTCTGTGGACCGATCCCCACAGGGTGCCAGATCGGTCTGGAGACCGATCCAGGCTAGCTCAGACACTTAGTCAGATTTCGAGAGATTACGGCTTGCCTCGCAGATCGGTCGGTGGACCGAACACCACAGAAAGGGGTCAGATCGGTCCGGGGACCGATCAGGGTTCCTGATACGACCTGAAATGTTTAGTTTCAGAATTTCTGAAATTTCCAAATGATCTTTGATGGATTTTGTCTAACTTGGACAGGTCCTTATGACTAAAATTGATTCTTGAACAAGAATCTAAAGTCCTTATAGGTTCAACAAACACTTTGACCCATCTAAATGGAATCAAACTCAACCATCAATCAATCAAGCAAATTCAAACAAGTTTTTACTCCAACTTCAAGTTTCCAATCAAGTTGCCTTGATTGGAATGTCCAAGTATGATCATGGAGCCATATACACATATGTTATGCAATGGTTTTCCCCATACTTGGTCACCACCGTGATTATTATCTCGTCAACTCAATTTCTCAAGTGATGTAATGACATTTTGAGAAATTGAGTTAAACCTAACATCTCACCCCATATCTAGCAAACAAAAACGTTTTGGTAACCCTTATAGTTTGTGTGAGATGTTCCCAAAGTTACCCAATTGTTCCCTAACAATTTGAAATAATCATGAAGGGTTTTGACCATAATTTGAGAATCATGAAGCGCGACACATTCCCAACTCCCGTCTTAGGAAACTAAATTCACTCTCGGGAAGTGGTTTAGTGAAAATGTCAGCTAGGTTTGACTTTGACTCTACATGTGAGAGTATGATGTTCCCCCTAGCTACATGATCTCTAATGAAGTGGTGTCTTACCTCAATATGTTTTGTCCTCGAATGATGGACCGGATTCTTGGTTAAGTTAATTGTGCTAATGTTATCACATAACACTTGCACACCCTTGTAACTCAATCCATAGTCCTCTAAGGTGTGGATCATCCACAACAATTGTGATATACACTCTCCCATGGCGATATATTCTGCCTCGGTAGTGGAAAGAGCAACACAATGTTGCTTCCGACTTGACCAACTTACTAAAGACGATCCTAAGAATTGGCAGCCCCCACTAGTGCTTTTCCGGTCCAACTTACATCCAGCGTAGTCGGAATCCGTATAGCCCATCAAATCAAAAGATTCGGTACGGGGATACCAAAGACCTACACCAATTGTACCCTTGAGATATCTCAAAATTCGCTTAACAGCCATTAGGTGAGATTCCTTGGCACAGACTTGATACCTAGCGCACATACCTACAGCAAATAGTATATCTGGTCGACTAGCTGTAAGGTATAGCAAACTACCTATCATGCTTCGATACTGAGTTAGATCAACGGGTTTACCACTCTCATCATTGTCCAATCTTGTGTTTGTAGCCATGGGAGTGGTTACCTCTTTGGAATCACTCATATTGAATTTTCGAAGCATTTCATGTGTGTACTTCGATTGGTGCACATGGATACCATCGCGAGTTTGCTTGATTTCAAGTCCGAGGAAGAAAGTCAACTCTCCCACTAAACTCATTTCAAACTCACTCTCCATGTGTCCGATAAATTCACGTAAATAGCCCTTGTTGTTTGAGCCACAAATTATGTCATCGACATATACTTGGGCTACAAATATATTGTCACCATCTCTTCGTAGAAATAGTGTAGGGTCTATTTGACCTCTAACGAAACCCTTTCCAATCAAGAATGTCGACAACCGCTCATACCAAGCCCGGGGTGCTTGTTTAAGGCCATAGAGTGCCTTCTTGAGCTTGTACACGTGGTTTGGATATTCGGTACTCTCAAACCCTGGAGGTTGTTCGACATAGACTTCTTCCCTAATCAAACCATTTAGGAATGCCGATTTGACGTCCATTTGAAATAGTTTGAAGCCTCGATGTGCTGCAAATGCAAGCATCAATCGGATGGACTCTAATCGTGCCACGGGAGCATAAGTCTCATCATAATCAAGACCTTCAACTTGACTGTAGCCCTTGGCTACCAAGCGTGCCTTGTTTCTAATGATTTCTCCCTTGTGGTTTAATTTGTTTTTGAAGACCCATTTAGTTCCAATAATAGTGGTCTTCTTGGGCCTAGGGACTAAGTCCCAAACTTGACTCCTCTCAAATTGACCTAGTTCATCTTGCATTGCAATAATCCAATCGGGATCATTTAATGCTTCATCAATTTTTCTAGGTTCAATTTCGGAAATTAGAGCAACTTCATTAGCCTCATTCCTGAAGAATGATCTAGTCCTAACCCCTTGATGGATGTCTCCAACAATTTGGTCTTGGGGATGACTAGAGGCTAATCTCGTTTGTCTTGGTGTTGGTGGTGCTTCTTGAACGAGTTCACTAGACACAAGTTCAGCCTCAGGATCCGGCTGATCAATGAGTTGTCTAGGCTCACCGTCATCAGACTCATCACCATCAACAATACTCGGATTTTCATTCAAACTAAGTCTCCTTAGTTCGATTTGAACTCCTTCTACATTATCTGATTGGTCAATTGATTTTGGAAATTCCTCAAAAACCACATCAGAAGACTCTTCAACTAGTCTAGTTCTCTTGTTGTAGACTCGGTAAGCTTTACTAACGAGGGAGTACCCGACTAGTATCCCTTCATCAGCTTTTGCCGTGAACTTTCCAAGATGATCCTTGGTGTTTAGGATGAACACCTTACACCCAAACACCCTAAGGTGTTTAACCGTAGGTGGTTTTCCAAACCAAAGTTCATGGGGAGTCTTTTCTAAAAACCTATGGATGAGAACTCGATTTTGCACATAGCAAGCTGTATTTACAGCTTCAGCCCATAAGTAACTCGGGAGTGAGTACTCATTAAGCATGCTTCGTGCAGCCTCTTGAAGTGCACGGTTCTTCCTCTCTACAACACCATTTTGTTGTGGTGTTCTAGGAGTAGAGAACTCATGTCTATAACCCTTATCTTGACAAAATTCTAGAAACCTTTGGTTTTGAAATTCACCTCCATGATCACTTCTTATTGTCTTAATTGTTGATGATTTCTCATTTTCAACCCTTCTACAAAAAGAAATGAAAATATCTAAGGTTTGATCCTTATGTTTTAAAAAGTAAGTCCAAGTATATCTAGTAAAATCATCAATGATAACAAAGCAATATCTACTTCCATTCAATGATATGATGGTACTACAATCAAATAGATCCATGTGAAGTAAATCTAAAGCATTGGAAGTACTTACAGTGCTTTTACCTTTATGTGCAGATTTTGTTTGCTTACCCATTTGACACGCATCACATAATTTATCTTTTCCATACTTGATGCTTGGTAAGCCTCGCACTAGTCCCTTGTTGGCCAACTTCCGGATGTTCTTCATGTTCACATGTGCTAGCCTCCGGTGCCAAAGTGTGGACTCTTCTTCTTTTGACATGAAACACTTAGCAAGAGCATTAGTAGCACTTTTAAAAGAAACTTGATAAATATTGTCTACTCTTGCTCCTACTAGTACCGTGTCCAAAGTGTCATTTTGTCTAACTAGACATTGACTTGGTTGGAAGTCAATTGTGTAACCCGTGTCACACAATTGACTGACACTTAGGAGATTAAACTTCATCCCCTTGACTAGAAGGACATTTGAGATTCTAAGACATTCGGATATTTGAATGTCTCCTATTCCTATGACCCTAAGACTACCATTGTTACCAAATGATACATTACCTCTACTCTTCTTGTGAAATGTGGTAAACAATGATCTATCCCCGGTCATGTGTTTGGAGCATCCACTATCAACAAACCAAGTTGATAGATGCTCCCCCTCAATCATAACCTACACAATTCGAAAAATAGAAGTCTTAGGTACCCAAACCTTGGGACCTAATGCATCAACTAAACATGACTTCGGCACCCATGCCTTGACAACTTTCTTTTGGATTTTGGGTGTCCTAGATTGTCTCATGTCAGTCCTAGACATGAGAGATACAAAAGAGGGTTCCTTAGGGCGGTAACCAATACCGGCCCTATTGTAGACCGCTCTTTGGGCATTCAAAATCATATCTAAGGTCTTAGAGCTATTTGAGAATTTCCTAAGAATATTCTTGAGCTTCTCAACTTCACTCTTCAATGCTTGGTTTTCCTCCACTAACTCATTATCATGCAAATCACTGATTTCCTCAACCTTAGAGGATTTCAGGCTTACAATCTCATGTTTCAAAGATTTAATTTCATCTTCTAGTAATTCAACATGCAAGTCATCAATGTTATCATCCCTAGAAGCTTTCAATTGATCAATCTCTAATTGCAATGCTTTAACTTTGTTTTTGGATTTCTTAAGCATACTAGTTAAACATGCAATTGCTCTATAACATTTTCAAGCTCGGGAGAAGTTACCTCTTCATCATCCGAAGATGACGAAGCCGCGTTTGAGGAGCTTGAAGTTTCTTCACTGCTCTCCTCTCCAAAAGCCATGAGAGCCACTTGCCTTGTGCTCTTCTCCTCCTTCTCATCATCGGATGAACTAGAAGATGACTCATCCCAAGAAGCCTTCAAGGCTTTCTTCTTCTTCTTGGATTTCTCTTCTTTTCTTTGGGTTTCTCCTCCTTTTTAAGCTTCGGACATTCATTCTTGAAATGTCCTCTCCTACCACACTCAAAGCAAGATGCATTATTCTTATCAAGCTTGAATTCACTAGTGTTACCTTCCTTTTGAAACGTCGGTCTCTTCGCATCATCCTTCGCACGAAGTTCGCCATCTCGGATGAAGAGGAGCCACTGCCATCTTCCTCTGAGTTTGACTCGGATTCGGAGGAGGATGAAGATGATGAGATCTCTTCTCCTTCTTTCCTTCTTAGTGGTCGGTCCCCTGCAACTAAGGCAATCCCCTTCTCCTTGGGCCTTTGTTAGCCATTTCATGCAATTCCATCTCAAAATAA
>JAGFNQ010004268.1:1495524-1510617 GCA_024364735.1 Boesenbergia rotunda | reverse complement strand
TATAATTAGTATGAAAATATAGTGGACCCCTAATCTACAATAGGTGTTAAATATAATTAGGACCACTATCCTACGCGTATCATTTTAGGTTATACTGTATGACTTATATCATTAATTATATTAGTATTAGTATAATGGAACTAATGTTATACGCTAACATAGGTGAGAGTGTTATAATCTAATGTATGTAGGCTATCATATACTTCCCTACATGAAACTATATTATAGGTTATATATAATATCATAAATTATAGTTATTTATCATATAAATTATAGGTATAATACCCATAATTGCTTGTGGAATAATATGTATAGGTGATAACTTATAGGTTGAGATGATACATGTCAACCTGTATGTAGGCTCATATTAAGAACCTATATGATAGGTGAATTGTGACAATACTTATATGATAAGGAATTAGTATAGTTATATTTATAATAATCTTATATTAGTACACACTCTCATATTATTATCATATGCTTTATATAATATAATATAATTATATTATATGATGGGTAACTCATATAATGTACAGGTTATATAACATTATGTTAATACTAGGTTCACCTTACTTACTAATATTATGATTGTGCTCAGTTAATACCATGTTTATGAACATAAGGTTGAGTCACACTTATAACTAATTTAGACCTAATGTATAAGACAGAATACTTATACATGATTGTCTTATGGTGTGACTTAAGATAAGTTATGATATAAGGTATATTGAGCATCAGGTCGGCCGATGAAGTAGTCTCATTAATTCTATTACTCTGTCTTCTAGTCATACTTCCCTTCATAAAGGTCAAGTATGGATAATATGAGTTATAGCTATTCCTACCCCCATACTAAATTCTAAATTATTTGATCTTCATAAATAAAACAATAGAAAATATATCGTTCATATGTACATATGTACATATTTTGCAAATAAAATATGCAAATACTTTCCATCATCTATCATAAGGTATCATTCATTCTTGCATATTCTAGAATCATAAAGTATCCTAGAAGTGCTTAATATCATAAGATATGCAGAGAGGTACTCACTTGGAAGCTGCAGGAAGAGGGCTTGATGTGTGTGTAGTGAGATGGTTACCGCTCTGATACCAACCTGTAACGCCCGCTTTTTTTTTCATAAAGCGGCGTTACGCTAACATCCTTAGGGCATGTAGACATCATAATGCAGCGGAAACCTCTATCTTACACCTACATGCACTTACTATCGTTCCTAACATTATAACATGGGAATTTGGCATATTTACTTTATACTTAGCATCATATCAGGTCATACTTAGCATCATGTCATATTCAGCATCATGTCATACTTAGCATCATGTCATAGAGTCACATTCAAGCACATAATAGTAAAGTAACGTTCTATCATAAGACGAGCAAACATATTGTTTCTTGGCCAAGTCACTATCACACACATGCTTTAAGGCCCTCCTGCTGCTTCCTTACTGTCCCCTTGCGTAATCTGCGGTATAAGGAAATAAAACTATAAGCACACAAGCTTAGTAAGACTCTTTCCTACTCACTAAAACCATTCATCACTTCATCATGAGCACATGAAACATTAACATACTTAGTGCTTTACTTAGAACATAAGTCTTTTCATCACTTAGCATACATTCGACATAGCATGAACATAACTTCATCACATTCGTAGCATGGCATAAACATAACCATAAAAACATTCATGGCATGGCATAATACTTGGCATAGACATCAACATCGTAAACATTCATAGCATGACATAATACTTGGCATAGACATAAACATAATCAACATAACCTCATAAACTTTCTTAGCATGTACCTAAATAAAATCATGGCATCCTATCTTAGCACAAACGTAATTAAATCATGGCATCATTACTAGCGTGAACATAAATAAAATCATGACATCCTAACTTAGCATAAACATAATTAAATCATGGCATCCTAAACTAGCATAAACATAAATAAATCATGGCATCCTAAACTAGCATAGACATAAATAAATCATGGCATCCTAAACTAGCATACACATAAATAAATCATGGCATCCTAAACTAGCATAGACATAAATAAATCATGGCGTCCTAAACTAGCATAAACATAAATAAATCATGGCATCCTAAAAGAAGAACATAAATAAAGTCATGGCATTCTAACTTAGCATAAACACAATTAAATCATGGCATCATATATTAGCATAAACATACATAAAATCATTTGCATAACATACCTTGCATAAACTTACTTTGCATAATATTCTTATCATAAATATAATGCATAACATGGATGGATGCATGTGGCAATTGCATATATATATAAGGATGCTTAATCTTGAAAAACATGCTTTTAAATACTTTAACATAATCATAACATTCATTGGGCCCTGGCTTGTACCACATACATACATTATAAGCACGCTTCCCTAAGTAAATACGAGGTAGCTAGCCTCGACCTACTAGGGTAAGGACAGCATAGTCGGTAGTCCCCGAACCGAGGCGTTCTTAAGGTGCCCATCCCAGTTGCACAGCTTCGGTAGTGCCAGAACTGTGGACAGCATAGTCGGTAGTCCAGAACCGGGGCGTTCATAAGGTGCCCATCCCTTGGACCCATACTTCGGTCTAGTACAAGCTCATTCATAAAGTAAAATACTTTACATGCTTCATCATTCATAAGACATTCATGGCATCTTTAACATAGCATAACTTGTTACGGTTCGGCCCGTCTACCGGCACATTTACCGGTCCTCACGACCGTCGTACCGTCGACCATCGACCATGCCATTTAGCATATTTATGCCTTAAAGACATAAGCATCATCTTTCATTCATAACATGGCATGCATCTTCTTTCATAAAACATGGCATGCATCATCATTCATAAAACATGACATACATACATATCATTCATAAGACATGGCATACATACATTTCATTTATAAGACATGGCATACATACATATTATTCATAGAACATGGCATACCTACATATCCTTCATAAATCATGGCACATGTCTAAACATTGATGACCTAATCATATAGTTCATGACATATAAACTAAGGGTTTGGTTAACATAGAAATTCTTCCACCTTACTTAAACATACATCTTAGTAACCTAAACCCAAGCATCCTTGTAGGTGTAACCCAACCCTAGCCCTAGGTTAGATCCTTGGCCGAAAGCCCCAAGGAAACCCTAGGTCCATGAAACTTCACCTAACTTCCCAAACAACATCTCCTTCATTCATACTAGGCCATAGGAAACATTTGAGTTCATACTTAAGACCAACCCTAATCCTTTAACCCTAGTCTTGCTCTTGGCCAAAACTTCAAGGCCATGGGGCATGGAGAAATTCCATTAAAACCCCAAATCGAATGCTTAAACACCAACCATACCTTACCATAGGTCCATTGGGGCCCTTACTTGAAATAAGTCCTAAGTTTCCACCCTATTAGGGTACTTGGCCGAAACCTATAGGGTCTCTAGGCCATGTGAAACATTCACATAAACACCCTCCATCTCCCTTATATCATGATAAAATATAAAACATATACTTGAGGTTTTAAACCCAACCCTACACATGGGTTCTTGATGTGGCCGAAACCCTAGGGTATTCTAGGGTACCCCAAAAATTCCCAAAAATTATATTTAATCTTTAAACATCATAAGAGAACATTAAACAACATTATAAAGATTTTTAGCATCATCTTTGACCCTAAACTTCTAGTGGCCGAAACCCATGGGACATCCTAGGGTTCTTGGTTTTCTTTCTTTGTTTCTTTTAACATCAAATCCCAAAAATCAACCAATATATCATGCTAAAAACATAAGGAACTATTATATCACAGGTGAGGGAGTCTTACCTTGGTTGATCTTGATTTTTAAACCTTAAAAGAGAAGGATATGGTAAGATCTTTGGACCCTTGAACCCCCTTGTCCTTGTATCCTTGGAAAACCCTTAGATCTTGGAGATGAGACCTTCTTGTGGAGTTTTTCCAAGGGAAACTCTCCTTGTGGTGTTCGGCTAGGATGAGGGAAGGAGGAGGAAGAAAATGCATAGTGATGGAAGGAAAAAGGTAACTCCCAAGCCCCCCTCTTTATAGCCTATTAAGGAGGTAAATGAAGAGTCTCTCCATGACCCTTCATCTTCTTCTAAGCCTTAACCAATATCCACATCATTCCCTCATAACATTCCCTTGCTAGGTGAGTTGGTTAGAGCATACATGGTTGTACAAGAGGTCCAAGGTTCAATCCTTGGTAGATGCACAATTTTTCCCCACTTATTTTCTTTTATTTTCCTAGTATTTTCGAAAATCCCCTTAAAAATTTCCCCATAATTATGTTAATATTTCTCATTAAAATCCCTTTATATTTATATAAATTTTCACCTAAAATCCACCAATAATTATGATACTAAAAAGCCCATATAAGGTCCATTAGTGCCCTTTTTCCCAATTTAAATGAGAAAACATGGATTTTCTAGGCCAAAGTTCGCATTAATATTTCTAGGTTCCTCAGAAAATTATCTAGACATGCTTAATAATTTAAGGAAATATTAAGAGAATTTTTCGGGTCATTACATGAGTAGACCAGGCGACTGGCCTGGGGGCAGTCGACTGATGGATCTCACAGAAAGGTCTCAGCCCTAGGACCAGTCGACTGCCCTGGGGGCAGTCGACTGGTAGGTGGCTGTTGAGTTGGCTAAAATTTGAACGTTGGGATGCAACGGTCGAATTTGGCTAGCACCAGTCGACTGCCCTTGGAGCAGTCGACTGGTGGCGAGGTTTTCAGCCCGAGTTCTATTTAAAGAGAACTCAGTTTGGGCTGGGATTCTTGACGAGTTTGGTCTTGGTTAAGGACCATACAGTAGTCTTTGTGCTCAGAGGTTCTCAAGGTATTATGGTGAGGTTTCTCCACCCACAAGGAGCGACGAGGGCTAGCCGGAGGTTATCCGGGGAGTGATCCACCGACGGATTCTTGGAATAGTCACCCGGCCGAGGTGGATACCAAGTAAATTCTACTTGTTAGCGTTGTTTGTTCTCTTTATTATTATTTTCGCTATGCAACTAACAACGCAGGTACAAGAAAGATCCGATAAACACTATTCACCCCCCTCTAGTGGACATATTCAATCCTAACAATTGGTATCAGAGCGAAGGACCGCTCTTGATCGGACTAATCACCGAGGGAGCAAGAACGCTAGAGGAAGAATGATGGATGACAAATTCGGGGACGACATCTACACTCCGCCGGCCTATGACCATGAAGACTTCGGGTATTGGAAGTCACGGATGGAGACGTGGTTCGGGATGGAGTGGAACCTTAGGATTGCGCTAGAAGAGCCGTTCGAGATTCCAAGGGATAAGCACGGAAAGAGGCTTAGGCCTAGATATTAGAATCAAGAACAACAAGATCAATCCAAGGCAAATGAAAAGGTAATGACAATTTTAGTTAATCTTTTGCCTAACAATGTTTTGAGTTGTGTAGGTAAATATCAAAATGCATATGAATTGTGGAGCAAAGTGAAAGAAATTCATGAGAAGCCTACACAATCTCAAGAGTCCAAAGAGATGTGTCAAATGGTTCAAGAAGAAGAAAAAGGAGAGGAATTGACCATCTCATCAAGTGAAGAGCAGGAATTGAGTGAAAGATCATCAACCTCCTCATGAGAAGAAAAGGAGGTATCAACTTCAAGAATTGAGGGGGAGGAGAGACCCTCATCAATCCTAGATCAAGAGGAAGCATCCACCTCTTCCAAGGTTGAAGAAGTCAACCTAGCCTCCACCTCCACCAAAGCAAAGAAGAAAGAGCACATCACATGCTTTGGGTGCAATGAAAAGGGGCACTATAAGGATAAGTGTCTAAAAGGTAAAGAGGAGGTAATTCCTAAACCCAAGTCCTTTCAATTTAAATCTAATATGGGTTGTTGGAATGGAGAAGCCCAAGCTAAGAAGAAGAAAATCCGATGCTTCACATGTGGAGAGCTGGGGCACTTTCATACTAAGTGTCCAAGGAAAGGAGAACTAAAGAAGATGGAGAATTTGAGAAGATGGGAGAAGGAGGAGAGAAAGAAAAGAAGCTCACAACAAGGAGAGACTACAAGGGTAAGGGAGGTAATTCCTAACCCTAGGCTAAAATGTAATTCATATTTAAGTTCCTCTATCCATGATAAAAATAGAATTAATCGTTCATCCATGCATGCTAGTTTTCATGAAAAATACTTAGTGGTGCATAACTTCGGATTTAGATATAATGATAGGACTAGGGTTAACAAGGTAGAACACAACCCTAAGAAAAGCATGCATAATAATAGACCCAAGACCTCTAGACCTAAGGATCATGATACTAATCCCAAGAAGGGAAGGAATGTGCCTAGAAAAGAAGTTAGGCCTAGGAATGTCCATGGTGGACACATAGATCCAAAGGTTAGAAATTTGAAAAGGTAAAATCAAGCCTTGAGGGTAAGGCTTGATACATTAGACATGGTGTTGGGTAGCTTAAAACCCAACTATGATAGATCGGGCTTGGGATACCGGTCTAAGACCTCCAAGGTAGATGGAAAAAAATATGCTGGGAAGGCATATAATCATGGAATAGAGGGTAAGTCCAAGGATGGCAAGTGGATGTCATCCAAACGTAGAAAGGGTGACTTAACCAAGGACAATGTGTCCAAGGTTAAGAAGGTCCAATTTGTAGGCCAAGAATCACCGGTGGCACACCGGTGTGGTCTAGTATGGATTGAGTCACCTAGGGAGGTGGCTAGGGCTAAGAGCTCAAGGGGGAACTCTAGGAGCCTTTGGGGTCCATGGTAAATAGATCTCAATAGATTCTCTCCTAGGAAATTAGGTGAAATGTACCAAAAAGGGTTGGAAGACTTGGCTAAGTCTTAATCTTAGGTTTTGGCACACTAGATGGAGTTTTAGAGAGAAAATGGTGAAAATAAGGGTGTATTGGGTAAAATTAGATTTTGATGTGTGAACACCATATAACTCAATGATAGAAATGTATCATGATCAGAAATGAGAAAATACATCAAGGAGAAGGCAAAGTTAGAACTTTTGGAAGAGTTAAAATGATACAATCTAGAGAAATTAGAGTTTCATGCCAAACTTGGGATCTTGAGTACATTTATTTGGAAACATATTTTTCCCAAGTAGACATTGGCCCCACAAATCTCCCCACGAAATTTCATAATTTTTGGAGATTTATGGAATTATTTAGGGATTACTGAAATTAGGCTGGAAAATCTGAAATTCAGGTATTAGTCGACTGCCCTAGGGGCAGTCGATTGGTAAGAGCCCAGAAACATTCTGTGAGTTTTGGGAGTCGACTGCCACAGGGGCAGTCGACTGGTCTATAGGCTGAAATAGGAAAATGGCTATTGGATGATAGAATATAATGTCTAAATTAAAATCCTTGATGATACTGGTTGAGTAAAGGTGTGCCTCGTGGGTTAATGGTGATTATATTGAATGAGGCCATATGGAAAATTCAAGGAAGTTTGATAAGTTTCTCTTGTGTATCTAGGGTTTAGAGATAAAAAGGGGGAAACTTTCAGCATATTAAGGATATGGATAAGGAAATGAATTGAGGACAATTTCATGTGTCGAATTATGATGGTTAGCTTTGGCAAACTCATAGAATTAGAGATACATTTACAAATTAATACGAACTGACAATCTTTTGAGGAAATTAGAAATTCTACCAAAAGTCAAGCACACTTGACATTTTCATGAAATCATATTTTTCTAGGATAGAGTATATCCTAGCAAGTGTGCTTGCAAACCCTTAGGAGTGTCTAAGTGTTGTTGAGTTCTTTATGGCACTAGGGGTAAGGTTGCTTGGGAGCAAGCCTTTAATAGTGTCCAAGGGAGGAAGAACTCGGGTGTTAGATTGGGAAGAACCTAACTTGGTGTTAGGAGGTTAAGTTGGGTAGAACTTAACCTAAGAAAAATGAACATTGGAAGAAGACATAGGTTAAGGGGGAGGTTGCCTACTTGTTTGCCTTAATTTTCATTGAAAATTTTGGATTTTGTGTCCAACTCAGGAATGATGATAGATACATGGTGAAATGTATTTTTCCCAAGTAGGTATGGGCACCACAAAGTTCTCCACGAAATTTGAGAATTTTTAGAGATTTGTGGAATTTATGGCACGTTTCTGAAATTCGGCCAGAAAATTGATATTCAGAGTATCATTCGACTGCCCTAGGGGCAGTCGACTGGTCAGGGCTGGTGTGGGTATCCAGTAGCTGACTTGGGTCCGAATAATTGAAAACAAGTGTATGGGGGGTTAGTACACTGTGTTTTGGACCATTAGGGATCGAAAGAACCAATAATTGGGATATTATTTGGGTCTTTTTAATGTTAGGCAAAGGGGGAGAAGTTTGGGTTTAAGTTGGAAAACCAAACTTACCTTTGCAAGAAACCCTAGGTTTAGGGGGAGTTGAGCTTTAAGGGGGAGCATAGTTGCTCCATTCTTGGCGTAAGGGGAACCTTGGAGGGGTTCTTAAAAAGCCTTTGTAAGTCCAATGTAGGGGGGAGCTTTGGAGAAGCTTTAAAAAGCCTGTTTTGTTAAAATTCCTAACCTGGAGAGTTAGGTGTAAAAAGTCCTAGCTTGGAGGGCTAGGTGTGAAAATTCCTAACTTGGAGGGCTAGGTGTGGGATGCCTTGGGATAGGATCCATCTTTGGATTACATATGCATTATTTTTGCCATTGACTACTGTTTTGTTTTCCCTAACTTAAACGGATTGCCAAACATCGAAAAGGGGGAGATTGTTCGAGCAATCGACCCTAAGATGGTCCGGAGTGACCATAGGTTTTGATGTTTGGGCAAAGGGTTTAAGTTAGGTTTACCCTTGTTTACTTATATGTGTATGTTGAGTGTGCAGGTTGTACAGGTTACACATATGGACTTGACTGGACGGCCTCGGTACGGTGAAGGATGGCATGGAGGCAAGCTAGAGGCTTGCGTGCATCCAAGGGATGGGAGCCGAAGATGAAGAGGGCGCAAAGGCAACAGTCGAGGCTGCGGAGGAGGAGTCAGTCAAGTTGTGAGGGGTACGAGTATAGTGTGATTGTACTCGGGAAATCCTAGAGTTTGAGTGCGGAATGGAATGTACTTAGGATGGGTAACCTTAGGTGGGTGAGTAGACCAGTCGACAGTCTGGGAGCAGTCGACTGATGGAACTCACAGAAAGGTCTCAGCCATGAGACCAGTCGACTGCCCTGGGGGCAGTCGACTGGTAGGTGACTGGTGAGTTGGTTAAAATTCGAACGTTGGGGTGCAACGGTCGAATTTGGCTGGCACCAGTCGACTGCCCTTGGAGCAGTCGACTGGTGGCGAGGTTTTCAGCCCAAGTTCTATTTAAAGAGAACTCAGTTTGGGCTGGGATTCTTGATGAGTTTGGTCTTGGTTAAGGACCAAACAGTAGTCTTTGTGCTCAGAGGTTCTCAAGGTGTTGTGGTGAGGTTTCTCCACCCACAAGGAGCGACGAGGGCTAGCCGGAGTTATACGGGGAGTGATCCACCGACGGATTCTTCGATTAGTCACTCGGCATGGTGGATACCAAGTAAATTCTATTTGTTAGCATTGTTTGTTCTCTTTATTATTGTTTCCGCTGTGCAACTAACAGCGCAGGTACAAGAAAGATCCGAGAAACGCTATTCACCCCCCCTCTAGCGGACGTATTCGATCGTAACATGAGTTTTGGTATTCGACTTGACAATCCCTAGTCGACTGCCCAGCTTACAACACCACTCCTACTCACATCGTTGACCCTCCTCCACGCATGCCATCAGGTACACTCCCTTGGCTTGCCCCTTGATGTCTTCTTCCACCGGCTATCGTCCCTCGGATGCGGACACAAGCCGTCCCTTGGTTTGCCTCCATGCCACCCTTCACGTGTGCCCTTGAAGTCGACTTCCCGGCTTGCTCTTAGAGTCCTCCTCCCTCGGCTCTTGTCCCTTCTTGACTTTGCTGACACTTCACCAGCAGCCTTGACTATTGCCTTCGCGCCCTCTTCGTCTTCGGCCCTCATCCCTCGGATGCACACAAGCCTCCAGCTTGTCTCCATGCCATCCTTCACGTACACCTCGAAGTCCACGCCCCTCGGCTCATCATCCCTGCTATACCAAGGTCCCTCGGGTGCACGCATGCCTCCAGCTTGTCTCCATGCTACCCTTCACCATACCGAAGCCGTCCAGCTAAGTCCATATGTGTAACCTGTACATCCTCCACACTCAAATACACATATTAGATCACAAGGGAAAACCTAACTTAAGCCCTTTGCCCAAACATCAAAATTCATGGTTACTCCGGACCACAGATTACCTCAACAATCTCACCCTTTTTGATGTTTGGCAATACATTTAAATTAGGAAAAACAAATAGTAATAATAATGGTAAACAACCATTTGGACTTACACTGCCAAGACTCTATCTTGGACTTACACCACCAATGCATATGCAAATGCAATCATGTATGGATCCTATCCCAAGGCCTCCCACACCTAACCCTCCAAGAAACTGGGCTTTTTAAAGCTTCTCCAAAGCTCCCCCTACATTGGACTTACAAGGGCTTTATAAGAACCTCTCCAAGGTTCCTCTTACGCCAAGAATGGAGCAACCATGCTCCCCCTATTTCTAAGCTCCCCCTAAACCTAGGATCTGGTTTCCCAAATTAAACCCAACACTTCTCCTCCTTTGCTTAACATCAAAAAGACTCCAACAATATCCCAATTATTGGATCTTTTAATCCCTAATTATCCAAAACACAGTGTACTAGCCCCCATACACTCTTTTTCCATCATTTGGACACATACCAGCTGTTGGATACCCAATCCAGCCCTGACTAGTCGACTGCCCCAGGGCAGTCGACTGATACTCTGAAAATCAGTTTTTCAACATTTCTGACTATAAATTCATAAATGAATAACTAATTTCACAAATCTCCAAAAATTCCTAAATTTTGTGGAGAAGTTTGTGGTACCCATACCTATTTGGGAAAAATACATTCAACTATGTATCTATCACCATTACCACGTTTGACACAAAACCCAAAATTTCCTATGAAAATCAAGGCAAACAAGAGGCAACCTCCCCGTTGACCTATGTCTTCTCCCAATTTTCAATTTACCTAGGTGAAGTTCTATCCAACTTAACACCATACATCCTTTCATCAAGTTAAACCAAACTTGACACTCCAAGTTCATTCCCCTTTGACACTATCAAAGAATTGCCCCGAGCAACCTTACCCCTAGTGCCAAAAAAAACTACCGGAAAAATCTAAAAATTTACAAACACACTTGTTAGGATATACCCTATCCTAGAAGAATATGATTCCATGAAAATATCAAGTGTGCTTGACCTTTGGTACATCCTCTAATTTCCTCAAATGATGGTCATTTTGTATCAACTTGGAAATCTATTTGTAATTCCATATTTCTACCAAGGCTAACTATTATATTTTGACACATGGAATTGTCCTCAACTCTTCCCTTTTCATCTCTCACTCCTAGATGCCTATGTGAGATATCCATATCCTCTCATGTATCAAGGACTTATCATTCAATAGTAATTTATAAACTCTTAACCAATATAAGCAAGTCATGAGGTTTTAATCAATGAAACCATGACATAAACTCTTACGAACCTTTCCTATGCTTCCAATTTTGCACTTTCTTATCATCTAATAGGCCTTTTCTACCTAAACCTTTGGATCAGTCAACTGCCCCATGGGCAGTCGACTGGCAAATCGAACAGAATGGTTCCAGGGCTGAATTCACTCGGATCAGTCGACTGCCCCCCAGGGCAGTCGACTGATACCTGAATTTCAGGTTTTCAGTCCAATTTCAGTAATATCTAGTTAATTCCACAAATCTCCAAAAAATCTAAAATTTCATGGAGAGATTTGTGGAGCCTATGCCTACTTGGAAAAAATATGTTTCCAAATAAATGTACTCCAAATCCCAAGATTAGTATGAAACTCAACTTCTCCTAAATGTATCATTTAAACTTCTCCCAAAAGTCCTAATTGTGGTCTTTCCATGGTATATCTTCTAACACCTGACCATGATACATTCTGTAACGACCCGGAAATTTTTTTTAATATTTTCTTTAAAATATTAAGCATGTCTAGATAATTTTCCGAAGGATCTAGAAATATTAGTACGAACCTTAGCCTAGAAACCCATGGTTTTCTCATTTAAATTGAGAAACTAAGTACTAATGGGCCTTATATGGGCTTTCTAGTACCATGATTATTGGTGGATTTTAGGTAGAATTTAATATAAAAATAAATGGATTTTAATGGGAAATATTAACATAATTATGGGGGAATTTTTAAGGAATTTTTGAAATAATAGAAAATAAAATAAAAATAAAATAGAAAATTAGTGCATACACCAAGGATTGAACCTTGGACCTCTAGTACAACCATGCATACTGTAACCAATTCACCTAGAAAGGAAGTGCTATGAGGGAATGAAGTGGATTTTTGTTAAGGCTTGGGAAGAAGGAGGAGCCATCAAGGGAAGAGACACCATGACTCTTCACTTACCCCCCTTAATGTGGATTAAAAGCATAAGAGGGGAAGTTACCTTTCTCTTCTCTCATTCCATCAATTCATTTTCTTCTCCTCTTCTTCTTCCTCCCCTCCTAGCTGAAACCCCCCAAGCCCCATTTCCCTTGGAAAAACTCCACAAGGAGACTCCCTTTTGAAGGTCTAGGTTCTCTTCCAAGGCTACAACGGCAAGAGAGTTCAAGTGTTAAAGAGATTTCCACTTTCCTTCTCTTTTAAGGTCTAAAAATCAAAGATAACTTAAGGTAAGACCCTTCTCACCTGTGGTATGATTGTTCTTGATGCTTAACAAGATTTAGATGTTTGTTTAAGATTTAAGTTGGAAAAAAAAACCATGAAGTGGAGCCTAGGGTTTCGGCTAAGGCTATTGCTTAGGCTTAGGGATGATGTAAATTTTCTTTTGTGCTCTTAAATGTTTCATGATGTTATGTAAGGCATAGATTATGATCTAGGTAAATTTGTGGTGCCCTAAAACCCATCTAAGGTTTCGGCCACATCAAGGCAAAAAGGGCTAGGGTAAACTCCAATCTTTCCAAGCATGATTAATATGTTTCCTATGGTATATTATGAGTGATAATGGTAATTATATGAATTTTCCTATGGGCTTGTCACCCTCCTAGGGTTTTGGCCAACCCATGTTTAGGCCTAGGACTTAAGGTTAAGTCCAATCAAGGGTTTAAATGATTTTTCCATGGCATGATATGTGAGGTATGGGATGTTAATTATGACCTAAGCAAATTTTCCATGGACCCAAGGCCCCTTAGGGTTTCGGCCAAGACCCAAACCTAGGGTTTGGTTTGGGTTAAGATCTCAAGAATGTATGTTTATAAGTTACCATGATGATAGTAGGTAGTTAAGCATGAGGTAAGGACCTTTATGTATAAAAATCTTTGTTTATGTGTTATATCACATGATTATGTATGTTAGATTTTATGTTATGCTTCACCCATGAATATTTTGATCATATACCAGGAATATATGTAATTGAGGTAGGAATATGTTATGATAATTAGAATGATGCATGTATGTTGATAAATGATTATAATAGATTTATGGTTTATGAAGGTATATGCATGTTTTAGAATGAATGTCATGAACCCTAGTAGTAGACGTCCTATTTATATGTGGCCTATCATCCATGCTTTATGATGAATACTAGGATTATGTATGCTAGATGAAATGTATCATGTCTGAAGTGCATGTTTATTTATGTATCAAGATCATGCAAGCTTTATGAACCAAGGTAATGTTTATGACTAGAAACATAATTATGCATGTATGTCCTATTTTATGAATAAAGAATGATAAGTATGAATGAAGATGATGGTTATGCCTTAAGTATGAATGATGAAGGCATAACGATGATATGAAATAAGTATGAATGATAAGTATGAATGACAAGTATGAATGATGAAGCATGCATAGTTATTTTATTTTATGAATGGGGCTTGTACCGGACCGAAGTAAGGGTCCAAGGGATGGGCACCTTAAGAACGCCCCGGTTCTGGACTACCGAAGCTGTCCACGGTTCTGGCACTACCGAAGCTGTGCAACAGGGATGGGCACCTTAGGAACGCCCCGGTTCTGGGACTACCGACTATGTTGTCCTTACCCTAGTAGGTCGAGGCTAGCTACCTTGTATTTACTTAGGGATGCGCGCTTATGATGTATGTATGTGGTACAAGCCAGGGACCCCAATGATGTTATGTTTATGCTAAGCACTTAAAAGTATGATTTTAAAACTAAGCATCCTTATGTAGTAAATGCATTTGACTCATGCATACATCCATGTTTGCATCGCGCCAGGGTAAGTATGTTTTATGCTTATGCTTATGCTTATATCTTATGCTATGATAAGTATGTTTCATGTTCATGTATGTTAAGAATTATGCCATGTATAAGTATGTCTCATGTTCATGTATGTTAAGATTTATGCCATGCTAAGTATGATGTAGATCTATGGTTATGTTAGGAATCATGCTATGTAGTTGTTCATATGCTTATGACTTATGCCATGACTATGCTTATGTTTATGTTCAGAGTTATGTTATGTCAGATACTTGATATGTTATGTTTAAGTGACGTATGGTTTTAGTGAGTAGGAAAGGGTCTTACTAAGCCTGTGTGCTTATAGTCTTATCTTCCTCGTACCGTAGATCAAGCAAGAGGTTACTAAGGGAAGCAGCAGGAGAGGCAAAAGCATGTGTGTGTGTGGCGGTGCTTGGCAAAGGATTCCTCTTATGTACACATATCGCATGTCTTGGGTTTTGGAAATGCCTCCTTAGATTTTATGTTATGTTTATAATGGTTATGCCTGGTGAATGACTTAAGACTCATGATGCTATGTTTACGGATAAGTTACTTGCTACTTATGATGATGATGAATAAGTTATGGAATGGTTAGGTTATGATGCTATGCATGTAAGTTTATGAATGACAAGTTTAGGAATGTATAGATGTTTCATGTATTAGTTGCATGATTAAAAGCATGTTTAGAAGAAAAAAAAATATTCCGC
>JAGFNQ010004268.1:1394763-1495484 GCA_024364735.1 Boesenbergia rotunda | reverse complement strand
CTTTCGGTATATTTTATGATAGTAAGCACTCTTACGATATGTTATGTTTCTAGAATATGCAAGTATGAATGATGTCTTATGATAGATAATGGCAAGTACTTGTAAGATATGTGAACATGAACGATACTTTCTTTTATTTATTATATATATATTATAATATATATATATATTATTAATTAAATAATTTAGAATTTAATATGGGGGAGGTATAACAATAACTCATAATATCCATACTTGTCCTTTATGAAGGAAAGCATGGCTAGAAGGCAGAGTAACAGACTTAATGAGACTACCCCCTCGCCTGACCTGATGCAATTAGTGACCCAACTTCGGCGTCAAGTCACCGAGCAGCAGCAAACCATTAATACCCTGATGAACCAATAAGAAAATTCTACTACTCCTCCGGCGAACCAGACTGCTATACCTGTCGCACCTACGGTTATGCAAACTCCTCCATCAGGCTCGACCACTGTAGCACGACAAGAGGCTTATCTGATCCAGTGGTTGAGGCTGAAGCCGGAAAATTTCTCCGGTGTCGGTGAACCGTGGGACGCTCAAGCGTGGTTCAAGACCGTAGAAAGTACAATGGAGCTGCTGGACTGGCCTAAACATGAAAAGATCAAATGTGCATCATTCTGCCTTTCTGGAGATGCCAGAATGTGGTGGGAAAGGGTCAGGGCCAAGAGACAGGTGAACCAGATGACGTGGTCAGATTTCGAGTCAAAATTCTTCGATGAATTCTTCAACATGCAGGTCACCAATAAACACTAAGACGAGTTCGCGGAATTCCGACAGGGCAACCTTTCAGTCAATGAAGCCATGAAGAAATTTAATCGACTGGCTCGTTTATGCCCTGAGCTGGTTCGCACTGAGAAGGAGAGGGTTCGACTTATGTTAAAGATGTTGCGGCCCGAAATAGCTCTGAACGTGGCCGGTGAAGTAAACAGACCGCAGACTGCAGAGGAGCTGTTTAGTAGTGCCTTACTCACCGAACATTACCTGAACAACATCAATCAACAAAGGAAGGCAGTAAATGAAAGGGGTCTGAAACCTCAGAGTACCAACGCGAATTGGAAAGGAAACCAGAATGGTAAACGGCAGCCATGGAACAACCCCCAAGGGGGCCCAGCAAATAAGCAGTCCCGGTTTCCCCAATGTGCTACATGCGGGAAAATGCACCCCGGGGAATGCCGCAAGGGTACGAACCAATGCTTCATCTACGGAGTAGAAGGGCACATGGCCTCGTACTGTCCTACCAAGAACCCGACATCTTCCCAACAGCTTGTTCAGTACCAGGGTGCACCCGCGAAGCTACATTATATACAAACGGAGTCGGAGAGTATGCTGATGAACCAGGAAGGATTGGAGGCCCCATCAACTATGGAGGATGCCAGGGTTTTCTCTATTACTAAGGAAGATGCTGTGAATGCTTCAACGGTTGTCACAGGTCAGATACTTATTTACAGTCAGTATGCTACCACATTATTTGATACTGGGGCAACGCACTCGTTCATCTCTACATGCTACACTAAGAAGATAGATATGTTTCCACAAGTTTTAGATTGCAAGTTCTTTACAACCCTGCCTTCGGGAGAAATAATGACATCCACTCACGTGTTGCGTACGGTGCCAGTCGGAATTGCGGAAAGAGAACTCTACTGCGATCTGATAGTACTCGACATGCAGGACTATGATGTTATAATGGGAATGGATTTTCTGAGTAAATACGGTGCTTCTGTTGAGTGCCGTTAACGAAGGGTGGTTTTTCAACCCGAAGCAGATTCCACGTTTGAATTTATCGGGGAGCCAAGGAAAAGGACCCGGAAATTCTTATCGACTCTCAAGGCAAGGAAGATGTTAGATAAGGGATATACTGGTTTTCTAGCACATGTGGTTGACGTAGGTCAAACGAAGGATCAGAAGTTGTAAAAGGTCAGAGTAATATGCGAGTACCCAGAGCTATTCCCAGAGGAATTACCGGGATTAGCTCCTGATAGAGAAGTGGAATTTGAGATCGAATTGGTCCCTGGTACTAACCCGATCTCCAAGGCACCCTACCGGATGGCACCGGTTGAGTTAAAAGAACTTCAAGAACAGATGCAGGAGTTGCTCGATAAGGGGCTTATTCGCCCTAGTCATTCCCCATGGGGTGCTCTGGTACTGTTTGCGAAGAAGAAGGACGGATCTATGCGAATGTGCATAGATTATCGAGCACTGAACAAAGTAACGATCAAGAACAGGTATCCTCTTCTGAGAATAGATGACCTATTTGATCAATTAAAAGGAGCTACGGTGTTCTCGAAAATTGATCTGAGGTCTGGTTATCATCAAGTCAAAGTAAAACAGGATGATATTCCGAAGACAGCTTTTCGAACAAGGTACGGACATTTTGAGTTTGTTGTCATGCCTTTCGGCGTGACCAATGCTCCTGCGATGTTTATGGACCTTATGAATCGAGTGTTCTCATCTTTTCTCGATAAATTTGTAATCGTCTTCATCGATGATATCCTTATTTATTCAAGAAACCAAGAAGAGCATGCCAAACATCTGAGGATAGTACTACAGACTCTCCGAGAAAAACAACTGTACGCCAAGTTCTCCAAATGTGAGTTCTGGCTTGACCAAGTAGGGTTTTTGGGCCATATTATTTCCAAAGATGGGGTTATGGTAGACCCGACAAAGATTGAAGCTGTGGAAAACTGGAGTCGGCCGAGGAATGCCAGCGAAATCAGAAGTTTCCTTGGGCTGGCAGGCTATTATCGGAAGTTTGTGGAGGACTTCGCAAGGATTGTAGCCCCTTTAACAGCTCTCACTCGGCAGGATAAGAAATATGAATGGACGGAAAACTGCGAAAGGAGTTTCTTGGGGCTGAAAAGGAGACTTACAAGTGCTCCAATTCTTACCCTTCCAGAAGGTAACCAGAGCTTCGACATGTATAGCGACGCCTCCCGACTGGGACTTGGAGCTGTGCTTATGCAGAATGGCAGAGTCATTGCCTACGCCTCTAGGCAACTTAAGGAACATGAACAGAATTACCCCACCCACGATCTAGAATTAGCCGCTGTGGTCTTCGCTCTTAAGATATGGAGGCACTATCTGTATGGAGCGCAGTGCAGGATTTATACAGACCACCAGAGCCTGCGGTATTTCTTCACTCAGAAAGACCTAAATATGAGACAACGCCGATGGCTGGAGTTGGTAAAGGACTATGACTGTGAGATCTTATATCATCCAGGAAAGGCAAACAAAGTGGCCGATGCACTCAGCCGGAAGTCAAGTGCCACCTTGATGTCTATATCTATCTTACCCCGACCACTCGAAAAGGAAATTATGAGGTCTGGGGTCGAGGTCATCTCCGGATGGCTTTCTACCATGACACTATCACTAACGTTGTTCGAGGACATATTGGACAAACAAGATGGTGATCCTAGCCTTCAAAGAATCAAACAGGAGATCCTAGAAGGAAAGGTCGATGGTTTTCATATCGCCAACGGGGGAGTACTCTATCTTAGGGATCGTCTATGTATTTCTAATGATCCAGAGCTACGGAGAGCGATATTAGTAGAAGCTCACGAAACCCCTTATTCGATGCATCCAGGATCCACCAAGATGTATCAAGATCTAAAAGAGAAATTCTGGTGGTCCGGTATGAAGAGAGATGTGGCTCAGCATGTTGGCACTTGCCTGACCTGCCAACGAGTGAAGGCAGAGCACCAGCGACCCGGAGGAGTTCTGCAGCCACTTTCGATTCCGGAATGGAAATGGGAAGATATCTCTATGGATTTTATTTCGGGACTTCCCAAGACTACAAATGGATATGATGCGGTATGGGTTATTGTGGACAGGTTGACGAAGTCTGCTCACTTCTTAGCTATCAAGATGACTTATTCGATTGAGCAACTGGCTCAATTATATGCTAAGGAGATAATCAGACTTCATGGAGTGCCCGAGACCATCATCTCAGATAGGGATGGTCGCTTCTCTTCACATTTCTGGGGGTGTGTCCAGAAGTCCCTCGGCACCAAATTACGATTCAGTACAGCTTTTCATCCTTAGACCGACGGGTGAATCAAGTTCTGGAAGACATGTTACGGGCTTGTGCTCTGGATTTCAAAGGGAGCTGGTGCCAATATCTATGTTTGGCGGAATTCGCCTACAATAATAGCTACCAAGCTACTATCGGCATGGCACCTTATGAAGCTTTGTACGGGAGGTGATGTAGGTCTCCGATCTGTTGGTACGAAGGTGGTGAAAAGAAGGCGATGGGGCTTACGACGGATCTCATCGATGACACCACCCAAGCTATACAGACCATTCGACGATGGATAGAAGCTGCATAGAGTCGGCAGAAGAGTTATGCAGATGTCCGGCGTAGGCCACTGGAATTCAATATTGGGGATCTGGTATTCCTTAAAGTGGCTCCGATGAAAGGGATAACGAGATTCGGGAAGAAAGGGAAACTGAGTCCGCGATATGTGGGACCGTACCTGGTACTGAAAAGAGTTGGCAAGGTGGCATATGAACTGGAGCTGCCTCAGGAAATATCAGCTATTCATAATGTGTTCTATGTGTCGATGCTTAAGAAGTGTATTCCAAACATGGAACAAGTGATCGAGCCACAGGCGGTACCAGTTCAGGAGGACCTAAGTTATGAAAGCCGACCTATCCAGATCTTGGATCGGGAAGTCAAGAAGCTAAGGAACAAGGAAGTACCCTTAGTCAAGGTTATATGGCAAAGTCAACGGTTCGAGGAAGCTACCTGGGAACGCGAGGACGAGATAAGACGCAAGTACCCGGAGCTATTCTAGGTTCGAGGACGAACTTTCAAGAGGTATGGGGGATTGTAACGACCCGGAAAATTTTCTTAATATTTTCATTAAAATAATAAGTATGTCTAGATAATTTTCTTCCGAAGGATCTAGAAATATTAGTACGAACCTTAGCCTAGGAACCCATGGTTTTCTCATTTAAATTGAGAAACTAAGTACTAATAGGTCTTACATGGGCTTTCTAGTACCATGATTATTGGTAGATTTTAGGTAGAATTTAATATAAAAATAAATGGATTTTAATGAGAAATATTAACATAATTATGGGGGAATTTTTAATAAAATTTCGAAATAATAGGAAATAAAATAAAAATAAAATAGGAAATTAGTGCATGCACCAAGGATTAAACCTTGGACCTCTTGTACAACCAAGCATGCACTATCCAATTCACCTAGCAAGGGAGTGCTATGAGGGAATGAAGTGGATCTTAGTTAAGGCTTGGGGAAAATGAAGAGTCATCAAGGGAAGAGACACCATGACTCTTCACTTGCCCTTTTAATGTGGTATAAAGATGGTAAGGGAGTTACATTTTCCCTTCTCCTCTTCATTTCTTCTTCCTCCTTGCTCTAGCCGAAACCTCAAGGTGCTCTCCCCCTTAGGAAAAGTTCCACCAAGGGCTCTATTTTGGAAGATCTAGGTTCTCTTCCAAGGTTACAAGGGCAAGGAGGGTCCAAGTGTCAAAGGGATTTCCAATTTGCTTCTCTTTTAAGGTCTAAAAACCAAAGACAACCCAAGGTAAGACCCCCTCACCTGTGGTATGATAGTTTTTAAGATATTTGTCATGATCTAAGTTCTTATTGGCATGATATGTTAAAAAATCCATAGTTAGGACTTGTGAAGATTTCGGCCAAGCCATGTTTTGGGCTAAAAATCATGTTAAAGACCTCCTTCTTGTTTCAAATGTTTATTCATGATAGGTTAAACATAAAAGTATGATTTTTGAAAGTTTTGTAGCACCCTAAACCCCCCTAGGGTTTTCGGCCACATCAAGGAAAAGGGGCCAGGGTTAACTCCAACTTCTCCAAGCATGATTAGTATGTTTTTATGACAACTTATGGATAGTAGGGTGATTTATATGAATTTTTCCATGGGCTTGTTACCCTTCAAGGGTTTCGGCCAACTCCTAGTTTAAGCCTAGGACTTAGGGTTAAGTCCAATCAAGGTTTCAATAGGTTTTTATGACATGATATGCAAGGTATAGGATGTTAATCATGACCTAGGCAAAATTTTCAATGGATTCACACCCTCTTCAAGTTTCAGCCAAGACCCAAACCTAGGGTTTGGTTTGGGTTAAGGTCTCAAAAAAATGCATGTTCTAAGTTACCATGATGCTAGTAAGTAGTTAAGCATGAGGTAAGGATCTTTATGTTACAAAAATCTTAGTTTATGTGTCGTGTAACATGAGTTTGTATGTTAGATTTTATGTGAAGCTTTACTCATGAAAATTTAGATCATATTCCATGAATATATGTAGTTGATGTAGGATGTATGTTATGATAGATAGAATGATCCATGCAAGTTGATCAATGCTTATAATAGATTTATGGTTTATGAAGGTATATGCATGTTTCAGGATGAATGCCATGAACCCTAGTAGTATGTGTTAGGTTTATATGTAGCTTACCATCCTTGTTTTATGATGAATACTAGGATTATGTATGCTAGATGAAATGTATCATGTATGAAGTGCATGTTTATTATGTATCATGATCATACAAGCTTTATGAACCAGGATAAGGTTATGATTAGAAACATGATTATGCATGTATGTCCTATTTTATGAATAAAGAATGATAAGTATGAATGATGATGATGGTTATGCCTTAAGTATGAATGATAAGTATGAATGATGAAGGCATAACGATGATATGAAATAAGTATGAATGACAAGTATGAATGATGAAGCATGCATAGTTATTTTATTTTATGAATGAGGCTTGTACCGGACCGAAGTAAGGGTCCAAGGGATGGGCACCTTAAGAACGCCCCGGTTCTGGACTACCGAAGCTGTCCACGGTTCTGGCACTACCGAAGCTGTGCAACAGGGATGGGCACCTTAGGAACGCCCCGGTTCTGGGACTACCGACTATGCTGTCCTTACCCTAGTAGGTTGGGGCTCGCTACCTCGTATTTACTAAGGATGCGCGCTTATGATGTATATATGTGGTACAAGCCGGGGACCCCAATGATGTTATGTTTATGCTAAGAATTTAAAAGTATGATTTTAAAACTAAGCATCCTTATGTAGTAAATACATTTGACTCATTCATACATCCAGGTTATGCATCGCGCCAGGGTAAGTATGTTTTATGCTTATGTTTATGCTTATATCTTATGCTATGATAAGTATGTTTCATGTTCACGTATGCTAAGAATTATGTCATGTATAAGTATGTCTCATGTTCATGTATGTTAAGATTTATGACATGCTAAGTATGTTGTAGATCTATGGTTATGTTAGGAATCATACTATGTAGTTGTTCATATGCTTATGACTTATGCCATGACTATGTTTTTGTTTATGTTCAGAGTTATGTTATGTCAAGATACTTGATATGTTTATGTTTAAGTGACGTATGATTTTAGTGAGTAGGAAAGGGTCTTACTAAGCCTGTGTGCTTATAGTCTTATCTTCATCGTACCACAGATCAAGCAAGAGGTTACTAAGGGAAGAAGCAGGAGAGGCAAAAAGCATGTGTGTGTGTGGCGGTGACTTGGCAAAAGGATTCCTCTTATTTACACATATCGCATGTCTTGGGTTTTGGAAATGCCTCCTTAGACTTTATGTTACGTTTATAATGGTTATGCCTAGTGAATGACTTAAGGCTCATGATGCTATGTTTATGGATAAGTTACTTGCTACTTATGATGATGATGAATAAGTTATGGAACGGTTAGGTCATGATGCTATGCATGTAAGTTTATGAATGACAAGTTTAGGCATGTATAGATGTTTCATATATTAGTTGCATGGTTAAAAGCATGTTTAGAAAAAAAAATTATTCTGTTGCATTAAGATGTTTTTATGCACATGTATGTTTAGCGTAACGACGCCTTTCGCGCAACACCACAAGGTGGGGGAAAAAGGCGGGCGTTACATCTCTAATTTATCAAGCTTTGCCCTCAACACTTGATTTTTCCTTTCTAGGTTCTCAAACCTAGAATCAACATGTCCACCCTGGACATTCATAGACCTACCCATTCTAGGCATGTGTCTCCCCTTCTTGGGATTAATGCCTTGGTCCTTAGGTCTAAAGGTTCTAGGTTTATCATGATGCATGAATTTCCTAGGGTTTTGATATGCAACATCAACCCTATTTTTATCATGATATCTAAAACCAAAATTATGCATGGGTAAATAATTGACATTATTTCTAACATGCATGGAGGACTTTAAATTTGAATTATATTTAAATTTAAAGTTAAAGATTACCTCCCTTAGCCTTGTAGCTTCCCCTTGATGTGAGCTTTTCTTCTTCTCCTTTATCTCCTATTTTCTCAAATGCTCTAATTTCTTGAATTCTCCCTTCCTTGAGCATTTGGTGTGGTAGTAGCCTAGATCACCATATGTGAAACACCTTATATGCTTCTTCTCTTTCTTTCCTACAACCCATGTTAGAATTTAAAGGAATTGACTTGGGTTTCAGGTTTACCCCCTTTTTCATACCCTTCAGACACTTGTCCTTATAGTGTCTCTTTTCATTACACCCCAAGCAAAGAATGTGGTCCTTTGACTTTGCTTTGGTGGAGGCGGAAGCTTCTTCTTGCTTCGGTATTGAGGATGGTCTCTCCTCTGTTGATGCAGTCTAGCCCGAATGTTATTTTGGTGTTGACAACGATTTAAGTTTGGTTGAGTGAATTCGGATTAAGTCCAGGTGGATCTGGGAGATCGCACGCTGGCATGGAAAAAGACCTAGTGGGACTAGGCACACCTAGTGGGGCTAGGTGAAGTCCAGGTGGATCTGGGAGATCGCACGCTGGCATGGGAAAAGACCTAGTGGGACTAGGCACACCTAGTGGGACTAGGTGAAATCTAGGTGGATCTGGGAGATCGTACGCTGGCATGGGAAAAGACCTAGTGGGACTAGGCATAGCTAGTGCGATTAGGTGAAGTCCAGGTGGATCTGGGAAATCGTACGCTGGCATGGGAAAAGACCTAGTGGGACTAGGCATACCTAGTGGGACTAGGTGAAGTCCATGTGGATCTGGGAGATCCCACGCTGGCATGGGAAAAGACATAGTAGGACTAGGCACACCTAGTGGGACTAGGCATACCTAGTGGGACTAGGTGAAGTCCAGGTGGATCTGGGAGATCGTACGCTGGCATGAGAAAAGACCTAGTGGGACTAGGCACACCTAGTGGGACTAGGCACACCTAGTGGGACTAGGTGAAGTCCCGGTGAGTGAAGCTGGGCACGGAGTCTTAGTCTGGGGGACTGAGCACGAGTTAGAGAAGGCTAGGGAGGCTATTCTCTTGACTTTGGGTTGAATTGGAAGTCTCTGGATCGGTCTGGTAACCGATCAGGGAGATTGCCACGAACTTCTATTGTGGATCGGTCTGGTGACCGATCCAGAGAAGTCTGATCAGTTTGGTGACCGATCAGGGAGAGAAAAGAAGCTTTGTTTGGCTTCTGTTCGGGCCTTGATCGTTCTGGGGAACGATCAGAGAGGAACCATGATTGGTCAGGCTGATCGTTCAAATATCACGGGTTCCTCACTATGACCGATTAGGATGGCTCCTGATCGGTCAAGGCACAACCTGATCGGTCAGGTGACCGATCAGGCCTTTGTGACTGCGAATGTTGGAGGAAACCCAGCTAGTGCTGGATCAGTCCGGTGACCGATCCACGATCTGTGATCGGTCAGGGTGATCGATCACAAGGAGTCCACGATTTACAGTTTCTCATTGTGGACCGATCAGGCTGGAGCCTGATCGATCAGGACTATCCCTGATCGGTCTGGTGACAGATCAGGGTTCTCTCTGATCGGTCGGGTGACCGATTAGAAGCTGAACATTAATTCAAAATGCGCTGTCAGAGTTCTGAGAGCGATTTGATTTCCTCTTATACACTGCTAATATTGTTTGATACCCATTTGCTAAGCCTCTGATCAGTGTGCAGCTTAGACAGGAAGGATTCAAACACTCAGGGAGAGTCAACTGGTGTCTTTTGCTACGTCAGGTTTGGCAGTTTTCCATCGCAGGTTACAACGGGCGCAGCTGGCAACGGCTGGAAGCTGACCTGGGGCTGACTGGGGCTCAGCTGAGGAGAGCTCAGGGAGTCCAGGAGAGGTCAGGGTAGCTGGGCAGTTGCAGATGAGCAGCTGGGAGCTGCAGAGGAGCGTCTGTGATCTGGCGTTGGGCAGCTGGGATAAGTGTTGGCTGGCGATGAAGAGAAAGGGGAGTTCTCTGTTGCAGCAACACTTGATCATCCTTTGGCAATCACTGTGAACCTTGAAGCATACTCTTGAGCATCCTTTGAAGCTTCTGCAACTTGAGCACCTTGAAGCAGAGGAGAACTTGGCGAGTCCATCAGCAAGCAAACACGTAGAGCTGGGAGCTCTTGCGTGAGAGTTGTGCAGAGTGAGCTTGGTGAAGTATTTCCGTGTGTGTTCATTGTGCTCTGTAAGTGTGTTTATTGTCTCTGTGCTTTCATTTCATATCTCTATTGAGACTTGCTGTGGAGAGGTTTCTCCACCGAGAAGGAGGTTCCATTTGATATCCAGATTTTTCGGGGCTTGATCTGCCGACGATCAAGGGATCACCCACCTCACGGGCACGCTAAGGAGTAGGGGCAAGTTATCCCCAAACCTTGTAAATCCTCCTTGTTAGCGATCTCGTTTGTTATTTCAGTTTGTCTTTGTTTTTCTGCGTTTCTACATTTCTCTGTTTTCTGTGTTTTCGCTGCCGCTAACCCTAAGTGCAGAAGAACTTGAGAAAGTTTTCAAAGAGCAAGAAAAAGTTGTGTCTGGCTACATTCACCCCCCCCCCCCTCTCTAGCCATCCAAGCACCAACATCCTCCCCCTGAATCCTTAATGTGGAGACTTCTTCTTCTTCCCTTGATGATGTAGATAATCTTTCACTTTCTTGTACCACTTCACTTGATGAGATGAATGAATCTTTTTCTCCTTTCTCCTCCTCTTCGGATGTTGAGTTTTTTTCCCTCATCCGATTGGTCATTTTCCTCTTCTTGGACCATTAAGTTTATTTCCTTGGGCTCTTCAACTACTTGACCGTGTGTAGGGTTTTCATGAAGTGCTAACATCTTGTTCCATAATTCATGCACATTTTTATATTCACCTACACCACTAATTATGTCATTAGGTAAAATCTTAAGTAATATTGAAATTACCTTCTCATTTGCCTTTGATTATGTTTATTGCTCCTTAGTCCAATATCTTGGTCGGAGCTTCTTCCCATGCTTATCCTTTGGGACTTTAAATGGATATTTTAGTGTGAACATTAACTCCCAATCCATGTTGAACCATACCACTATCCACATCCTCCAATAATCAAATCTCTCTTGGTCTTAAGGATGTGGAATGTTGATGTCGTCTCCTAAGCGTTCTTCACGCGCCATTTCATCTAGCCATTAGCTCTCTCGACGGTTAGTTCGTAGATGAGCGAACCTTGCTCTGATACCACTTGTTGGGATCTTACCGTTTAGCTAGAGGGGGGTGAATAGCTATTTCTCGATCTTGTATTCCTACAATGTTAGCGTGCGTAAGCGGAAATACTAATAGCAAAAACTAAACAATCGCTAACACCAAACCTTTACGTGGTTTGGAGATAAAGCTCCTACTCCACGGTTGTCTGTAAGGTGGATGATCCCGATCCGTTGGTGGATGACTACCCGGAAGACCTCCGGCTAGCTCGTGTAGCTCCTTGTGGGTGGAGAAACCTCGCCACAATCCGGACAACACTCTTGAGCACAAAGACTACAATTGACCTTTAACCAAAGCCAATTTCGTCGAGAACTCTCAGTCAAAATCGAGCCCCTTTAAATAGTGCTCTAGGTTGAAATGACCATTACCAGTCGACTGGTCTCACTTAGATTCGACTGTTACAACCTAACGTTCGAATTTCCAAGTGCCATCAGTTGACTGGTCCAGTACCAGTCGACTGATCTTTCTATGGACTTGTCAATCGACTGATCAAGCATCAGTCGATTGGTCCACCCTTAAACTTAAGGTTTCCCTTCCCGAGTACATTCATCTCAGCACTTGAACCCTAGGATTTCCCGAGTACAATTCCCTCAGCACTCGAACCCTCATAACTCAGCTGACTCTTCATCCAGCACCCTCGATCTGTTGTCTTCAAGGCCCTCTTCGACTTTGGCTCTCGTCCCTCAGATGCACACACAAGCCTACGGCTTGCCTCCATGGCATCCTTCGCGTATGCCTCGAAGTCCGCTTCCCTCGGCTCATCGCTCCTACTCCAGCAACCTCGACCTGTTGTCTTCAAGCCCTCTTCGACTTTGGCTCTCGTCCCTCAGATGCACACACAAGCTCTCGGCTTGCCTCCATGCCATCCTTCACGTATGCCTCGAAGTCCGCTTCCCTCGGCTCATCGTCCCTGCTTTGTCCACGGTCCCTCGGATGCATGAAAGCCCATGGCTTATCTCCCATGCCATCCTTCACCAGTCTTGAAGTCATCCAGCTAAGTCCATGTGTATCCTGCAAGACCTGCACACTCAAATACACATATCAAACACAAGGGTGAACCTAACTTAAACCCTTTACACAAATATCAAAACACATGGTCACTCCAGACTATAGATTGCCCCAACAACTTTCTCTAAGGAGATACTCATGTTGCGTGAAGGAGCAACTTTCTCAATGTTTCTTCTGCTCAGGGTAGCAACTCACGTTGTTGTGGAGAAGAAGACAAGTTGCTGCGGACAACAACTCACAGCTCGGGCGCCCGCGGTAGAGGAAAGGAGTAGTAGGATTTGTGTTTAGATTTTCTTCTTCTTTGAAGTGGCCGGCGGCAACCCTTAGGTTAGGGCTTGGTTGGTGTAAGGAGAAGGGATTGACTTGGTGACCATGGTTCTTGGTAGATCGTCGCCCACACGATGACCAAGAGGGGAGGGTCATACAATAGCAGATCGGGAGGTAAAAGAAAAGGTATAACCTCTTCCATGGCACTTTGAATTCTATTATTTCATGTGGCATAATTAATTATCTTGCTCTTAATTATTTGTTAATTAATGTTGATAATTAATTATTTTGGACCCTGATAATAAACACAAAAACTGACAATCCACTCGTCATCTTTTCCTCGACTAATTGGTTAGGCGAGTTACAAGGCTTGAACATCATGATTGGCCAAGTTGTAACTCGAATCAATTAGTACGACGACGAGATGGTCATTTGGGAGATAGGTCTCCATTCAGATTAAAATTTTAATTCGTAGACATGGAGAGGATTCCAATGGACGACCCGGTGTTCGCTTAGGAAACCCGCTATGCTATCGAACAAAGGATGGTATGGGAAGGGAGCCAACGGGCTCGGTGCATCCGAGGGACATAGAGTTTTACAGAAGAGTACGCCGATAGAGCGACAAGGACGTGCATGACGTCCGAGGGATGAGAAGATGGGGAAAAGATAACTTCCACGATACGTGTCAAGCACCCCCAAGTGTTGGTGCAAGTTGCATCAGTGATGTCCTCCTCTGAATGTTTCAATGTTTGACAATATGCTTAAGTCAGTGATATATTGAACAAGAATGGTAAGTCAAGAGAGGAGTGCCAAAGTGAACCAAAGTCCTAGTTAACCTAGGCACGAAGTCCTGGTTCGAAGAATTGGGCACGAAGTCCTGATCATGGATTGGACACTAAGTCCTGGCCGAGGACTGGGCACCTAAGACCTGACCGAGGGTTGGGCACGTACAAATTGGATGACCTCTAGTTTTGGTCCTGCTCAATGCACATAAAGTACACTAGTGTAATTCTATGGTCAAGACAAACCACACCTAATTACACTACAACCATCTCGATGGTTTGTCCATCTCCATCTCGTGTGTGTGCCTCTACTTATACAATGCAAGGGGCTGATAACATGATCTTCTATGTGTCACCACACACCATGTTATCTACAATTAAATGTATTGGACTTTTATGCATATACTAATATAAATACGCATATGTATTGTTGTGATTCTCTTTCAAAATGTAGATGATCATATATATAAAAAAAACATGTCCTTTAGTATACACATCTAACACTAGATTACATTGATATCTGATAACCATGCCTACGATAAAACAGATATCCGGTCTCGTACATAACATAGCATACATTAGACTTCCTACAGCTGAAGTATAAGGAACTGCTTTCATCTCCTCTATCTCCTTTGATGTTTTAGGACACATCTCCTTAGATAATGGTACTCCATGCCGAAAAGGTAGAAAACCTTTCTTGGAGTTTTGCATTCTAAAACGAGCTAGGATAGTGTCAATATACGAAGCTTGAGATAAACACATCATCCTTTTCTTGCGATCCCTTGTAACTTTGATCCCAAGGATGTGTCTAGCTTCTCCCAAGTCTTTCATATCAAACTGTTTGGACAACCATACTCTTACGTCTGACAACTCTTTGACCTTGTTGCCAATAAGCAAAATGTCATCTATGTATAGTAAAAGAAATATCACTACGTTTCTGTCACTCTTGTTGTATACACAAGACTCATCCGGACATTGTATGAATCCATAAGACTAAATTACCTTTCAAACCGAATGTTCCAAGATCTTGAAGCTTGTTTTAATCCATAAATGGACCGATTAAGCTTGCACACAAGATGCTCTTTGCCCTTTGCAATGAATCCCTCGGTTGCTTTATAAGACTGGATTGCCAGTACCAATACTTCTTTGGCTCTATACCCCTTGGCTTTAAAAGGCCTCTTGGTCATTTATCCTTCCAAGCAAGATTCGTTGGTTGGGAAATCTTCCACCACCAATTAACCCAAAGGTCCATCAGCTATCAACCTTTGAATTCTACTCAAGTTAATATGACCCAACCTTAGGTGCCAAAGATATGCTTGGTTCATTTTCGAAGGTTCTTTTATCTTATTAGAATTAGAAGACGTGTTATTAATTTCCAATTGCACTGTGGGAGTTATTGGATTAAGAGTATACAAATTGCCAACCAACGTGTTAGTAGGAGCCCTAGAGCATTATGTGATGATTGACTAGGGACTCTTTGTATCATATTCTATCATTAATAAAGGTATGTTTGGTTATTATACTTACTTTATACTTGTACCAAATAACTAAGTATAATAATCTCCTTGGGTAGTAGGTTCTTATCTACATCATATCGATAGGTTGAATCGATAGTGAGATAATGTAAAGAATACTATACTAAACAATTCCTAGTCAAGCATTAATATTCAAGGACAATATTATTGCAGAAGACTAGCATGTTGGTCAATTGATGACTTGAGCTCACAAGTCATGGATATGTGATATCAAGTTGACACATGGGTCTATATTAGAGAATACGTACTGAATTGACCCGCTATGAGAAAGTTTCATAGATTGTCATATGAATGTCATAAACTTTCTCATGTGACTATTAGTATGAATAGTCCTTAAACCTGAAGTCACTACGGTTCCCTACATAAGGAGTTATGTACTTTGGTATCGTTAAACGTCACCCGTAACAGGGTGGACTATAAAGGTGATCACTGGGTATATAATAAATTATGTGGAGGGATGTGAGTGATATAGATGGGATCTATCCCTCCCATATGACAGGAGTGATATCTGTGAGCCCCTTGATCCAGTAGGACTGCTAAAATGCATGATCATGCTCAAATGAGTCAATATGAGATATTGAGCTCATTTGTTTGAGTGAGTCTACTTGGGGATCAAGAAACACAAAGATTGATCGAGGATGACACAATCTATGCCTCATTAGTCAATCTAGATATCGAGGATAGAAGGACAAGGTCATACATTATCATAGTCACGGAGGTTAAGTCGGATCTCAACTTTTCTTGTTACTTGGGTAGCAATGATGCATTGCTAGATGCCGCTCATTGCTTATGTGTCTAAAGTGGTTTAGGCACATTGCCAACGTTACGAGAACCTATTGGGTCACACACTAAGGACACGATGCTTAGGAGATTGAGTTAGACTCAAGTGAATCCAATTGGATTATGGGATTGAGATCTAATTTGAGTTTGACTCACTTAAACTAGACTCAACCACATTTGGATGAGATATTAATTCATTAAAGTGTTTAATGAATTAATAATAAAGGAAGAGAAAAAGTCTCTCTTCATTGAATGGAGAGAAGTTAAAGAGCCACATGAGAAGATGTGCTCTTTATTGGCTTTAATGAAGGGAAGCTAAAGGGACAAAAAACTCTTCATATTCATGGGATGAGTATAAAAGTGTTTCTTGTCATTTGGATGGTGGCTTAGTCTTTTTCCCTTCCTCTCTTCCTCTTCTCCCTCTTTGGCCGGAACCCTATTTTGGGGTTCTTGGTGTCTCTGCGAACTACCTCAAGTTGCTTGCACAACTAAGGTAGTTCTTCTTCGAAGTTGAGAAATTATGTTCATGTGGATACACATAGAGGCACGAACACTTGAACGTACAAGAGATCTGACGTACCTTGGACAAGCGGGATAAACGAAAGGGCACGCATCAAAGGTATATCTATAAGATAAGTAGCCGTAGATCGGCTTTGTACGAGTTTTCTTTCATATGGATCGCTCGAGGGATCTTGTTTCCATTGCTGGTTTTTGTTTATGTCGCCAAGAGATGCCAACACAACGCACCAGAATAGATAATCACCCTATTCCTTTTGATAACAACTCTGTCATTAAAAGAAACAGAATATCCATCCATGAATAATTTAGAAACTGAAATCAAGTTCTTTCTTAAACAAGGTACGTAAAGACGATTTCTCAAAACCAAAGATTTATTCTTAATAAAAGATAAATGAACATCTCCCACTGCAATAGCCGCCACCTTCGTAGCATTGCCCATGTAAATAGTAATCTTCTCCTCACGTAGTCGGTTGGCTTCCTAGAACCCCTGTAATGAATTGCAGACATGATCAGTGGCTCCCATATCTACACACCAGGTACCGGTAGATAATACCGCTAAACATGTTTCAACAACTAATGAAAAAGATATACCTTGATTTTTCTCCTTTTGGTGGGGACAGTCCACCTTCCACTGTCTAGCCTGCTTGCATGTGAAGCACTTGCCTTTCGGCTTCTTCACTCCACCTTGAGATCCAGCCGCTTTCTTTGTCAAACCAATTTGTTTCTTCTTCTTCTTTCCGCCTTTCAGCTTAGAAGCAGAAACGTTTTCAGCAACATAAGCTTGAGCACTTTGATGAAATATCCCTTCTGTCGCCTGGAGTTCTGTCGGAAGTTCCGCCAACGAATACATCCATTTGTTCATGATGTGTAGTTCAGGTGGAACTGCTCAAAACTCTTTGGTAGTGTCTGGAGAATGATATCGATCTGGGTTTCCTCGACAATTTCACCTCCAAGAACTTCCATCTCATTTAAATGAGTCATCATCTTGAGAACATGATCCCTCACGGGAGTCCCCTCAGCTATGGTGGTCATCATCAAGTTCCTCATAGACTCTTGCCTAGCAGCCCGATTCTGGTGTCCAAAGAGTTCCTTGAGATTGAGCATCATGTCATAGACAGTAGCGAAGGTCTGATGTTGATGTTGCAATAAATTTGACATGGAAACCAAAATGTAACATTGCGCCATCTCATCTACCTTTACCCACTTCCTATAACTCTCTTTTTTCTCTCCAGTAGAATCATCTCTGGGCTTACTAGGACAAACCTCAAAAAGTACAAATTTGTACTCCTCAGTAGTCAAGACAATATCCAAGTTTCTTTTCCAATCAATATAATTTGGACCAGTAAGTTTATTTTCTTTTAAAATCACAGCAAGGAGATTGAAAGCCATAATGAAAAACCTGAGAATCACATTGGTCAAAACATTAGAATTTAAAATAATATTGATTCCTCAAACAATAAAATTTTAAATTTACCAACACCTCAAAATAGTGTGGACGTATACTCATTCAAACATTTGTAAGAGGAGGTTTTACCTATTAATTTTATTATCTTGTCAACCTTACTTCTTGACAAATAAAATTAATAGTTGGTTTATCTTCAACCATACAAATAATAGCAGTGACTCCGATGGGGAGGATACTATTAATTGCATCTAACTATACACCATTACTTGATACTAAGTCCATTATCTATGATTATGTCCCTTCCGATGAGGAAGATCACATGCTCCTAAATAATTTCCTAAAATCATCCATAAGGAAGTTTGATCTAGTGATCCGCAAAACAAACTCATCCGATGTAGAGGAAGGTACTCAGAGCCAACGCGCAAGTTTGTATGCATCACTTTTTAAACTAGTAATGGAGGCCACGAGACTCAATGATTCCCTCTCCCACTTATGAATTTAAAACGAGAAATTTTTCAAGCAACCACAACAAGCATATCAAACAGCTCAACAATAAATATGAAAATAAAAATTTCAAACTATTATGGCTTTGTAGGTTCTGCTGCTCTCCAATATGCCTCCAGTCGATCATGCCATCTCGCCTCCTCCTCTCTTAGCCGCGCAAGCAAGGGTCTGAGCCGAGAATTTTTTTTTAATTTACATCCATCGATCCTATACTCCACAAAGGAGTTTACATACAATCTAGATCGAAAAGTAAATTAAAATAAAGCGGCTAATATTGTCGTATTTAATTACAATTAAATATAAATGGTCTCGTCAACCCCGAGGATTCAAATAAACAATCACACAACATCATACACAATCACACAACCATAATAGTTAGATCTAATGCCTACAACCACAAAGTTAGCCTATTGCATATTCTACTATTATCCGACCTAAATTATATATGAAAAGCTTGAAAGTAACCGAATCCAAAACACACAGGACCGGAATCCATTGTTCTGATACCAATTGTTGGCATTGGGATTCCTCCCTATATCCCCGGATTAAATTCTATAGATTAGAACTAATCCGGATAGGGAAAGAAATCTTCCCGAATGGCCTACTTTATCTACCTTGCTTTTTGATTGAGTGATCGCTTGAACAAATTAGTTGTTCAAGTAATCAAGCTCCTTGATCGATTTGCAGCGGAATAGAAGATGAAGTCTTGATCACCGGTGCTTGTGTTTGATTCGAGATCAAAGAGAAAAACAAATAAATACAAGCGGAATAGAAAAACAAAGATATACCTCTTGATCTTCTATTGTATTCCTATCCTCCTTCTTGGACGTCGTGTGACCGACGATCTTCCAAGAATGAAAGCCACCAAAACCCTTCTTCTACTTCCTTTCTCCTTCTTTGTGCGTCGACACTTAGCCAAAGGAGATGGTGTGCCGACCCTATTCCAAAGGAGATGGTGCGCCGGCCAAGGGAGAGAAGTGAAGGAAAGAAAGAGAAGAAGAAGAAGCTTGCTTTCCCTTCTTCCTCCTCCTTGCCTACTTGATGCGCCAACCCTAGGCCTCCTTACGCCGCACGCCCAAGCCAAGGAGAGGAAGAGAATAGGAAAAACTAGGTTAGGTTTCATGATGGTTTATGAGGCTATATATAGGCTATAATAGGGACCATGATGAGGACTTTGGTTATGGTCTCCTAACGGATCTTTAACCCGATCCATTAATAATAATCCGCTCCACTAAAGGGTTATTATTGAACTACCGCACCAACTCCATATTAAAATATGGGCTCCTTCTTATTATGTGTACATTATCTTCCTGTGTTTAAGATATCACATGTCCGTTAATTAATTAAATTACTAACAATTTAATTAATTAACATATAACTCCAAGAGTAGTACCACTCAACTTCATTATCATGTCAGACCAAGTCCACCTGCAAGATTTACATGATAATCCTTATGAGCTCCTCAAGGGGATATCGTTAGCCTAAATAATTAGGACACGATTTCCTTCTATAATCAACGGCATACCATATAAATAATATTATTTCTCAATTTATCGGGCCTATTGACTTAACGAATAAATCTCGCCCATTGGTAAATTAAAGAAATAAATATTAAGTATATGTGCCTGTTATTATATCGCGATTAAGAGCATGCACATCCATAATAACCAAGGTCTTGTTCGATTATATAGTCAGTATAAATTGAATCACCTCAAAACGATCCTGCTCAATACACACAAAGTGTACTAGTATAATTCTATAGTCATTATAGACTAATACCAAATTATACTACAACTGTTCCAATGGTTTGTCCAAATCCATCTTGGTTGTGAGCTACTACTTATACTTTACAAGGAACTAATAACATGATCTTCTGTGTGGCACCATACATCATGTTATCTATAATGTGAAGTAATGGACAATTCCATACATATAACAAATATAAAATGCAAACACATGACCACTGTGATTCTTATTCCAAAATAGATGTTCATACAAAAACTAGGCTTATAGTATACATCCTAACACTTCCATAATAGATGTTTACTACATTTCTAAGGATCTTGAAGTATGTACCTTAGAGCAACTCTTTTCGACTTTAGAACTTCATGAATCTCGATGTGCAGGAAATGATAGAAAGATGGGCAATATAGCCCTAAACATGAGAAAAATCCAATACAAGGAGGAATCTTCAGAAGATGAAGAAGACATGGCATACATGGTAAGAAAATTGTCTAAGTATTTCAAAGTGCGCTAAAAGGTTTAATAAAGTACAAGGTAAGAAGCAAAGGAAGATCCACTGCTACAATTGTGAGGAAGAAGGGCGTATCAAGGAAAACTGCCCAAAGCTAAATGCAAACAAACCCAACAAGGCGAAACACATGAATCCGAAGGCCACATGAGACAAATCATCATCAAATGAGTCTGATATCATGGAACACGTTGGACATGCGTTGATGGCTTCATACCAAGAAGAAGAAAGCATCGATGAAGAGGAGCCACGTTAGGAGGTAGCAACGACGAAGGGGGAGCTTCAGACTTCGAAAGAGATATGGTAAGTGAGTTATGTTTTCTACCTCTTGATCAACTCATTCATGTATAAAGGGAATAATGATTCAATATGCAAATTAAAAAATAAAAATATAGACTTGAAAAAACAACTAGCTTCTACATGTCTGCTTAAGATGTATGATAAGCTAATATTAGAAAATGAAAACTTAAACACATAAATCAAGAATTGGAAAGTACTTATAGAAATTCAAATTCTTGTCAAAATTAAAAATTTCAATATTCTGGAAAACATAATTGATATTTTAAATATCATAAGCATCAAATTATAAGAATTTCTAGACTTACATTCTATCTAGATTTTTAATTAATCTTGTTGTAAAAATTTATTTTGGGTTCAAAAATCTATATTGAACTGTTAGATGTTATTTATTACTTATTTGTCATTTTTTAATGCATTATTTCTAATTTTGTTAAATTATTTTAAGAGATAACTGTTATAGAAAAATTAATTTAATCTTTTTCAATGATACAGTCTATTGTGTACTATTTATAATTTTCTTTCAGAATTTTTAATAGTTAAAAAGATTTATTATGATTTTTATTCAAAAATATATTTTTAAATTTTAAAAATATATGAAAAATTAATTTTGTCAAATCCGATTTGTTGGAATCTTTGGATTATATTTTGAACGTTACAAAAAAATTTCAAATTTATTTAATGTTGAAGTCAAATTTTAAAATTATCTTTCTTAAAATTTATCAACTCGAATTTCAAAATTATTTTTACAAAGTTAAAAAATTTATTTCACTTTGACAATTTTTATAGAGATGAGTCTGCTAAAATTCTAATTGGTTTAAAATTTAAATTATTTTTGAGTATAAATAAATTATTTTTTAAAATTGAACTTTAATTTTTAAAAATAATTTTTAACTAAGATTTTAAAAAATGAATTTTCTGGAAACTAACAATCATACCTGACATGTACTAAAAAATTTCAAAAGTTTTGGATACTGAAATAATTTTTCATTAATTTTTGTAAATTATTTTGATTAGTTTAATATTTCTCTTAACATGTTTTAGGTTTTGATATAATAAAAGGGGGAGAAATAGGATTAAGTTACGGGGGAAGGGTTAATTTTAATTTTGTTTGCTTACATTGTCACATATTTATTCTTGTTTTCTTTTATGGTCGTTTACCCTAATTTAACTCAGGTTAATGCACATCAAAAAGAGAGAGATTTAAGTACCTCAGATAAGTTTTGATGTGGTTAACCAAGTCAAGTTAGGTCCTGTTGCGTTTGATCCCTGTGTTTAAGTGTGCAGGAGCTTAGAAGCGTAGGAAGTCGAGCAGAAGATGCAGCGGACAAGAAAGATAGCATGGGAAGGGAACCGACGGACTCGGTACATCCAAGGAATGCATAGTTCTGCAGAAGAGTACGCTGATGGAGCGAGAAGGATACGTGCGACGTCCGAGGAATTAGAAGCCGGGGGGAAGCACCCTCGAGGAGAAGGCCGGAGGAGGGTTCAGGTGAGTCCAACTCTGGAAGGCCCGAAATCACCCAAGAAGACCCGCTGGAGATTGGTCAGCAAGGTGTTTGATGTAGACCAAGGAGCTGTTCATCAAGACCGGGTTAAAACCACAAGAGATCATTTGTCATTTCCTGAAGGGTCAATTACAAGACTTCAAGCAAAACGTTTGAAGGAAGCACTAAACGGGCTAATCGAAGAACAATGGCTTGGCTATGAGAAACGAGAAACCAAGTTATGCCCAAGTACAAATCAAGGCTTAACCCATGTGATCGGTCTTATTCAACCATGACTCATCCCTTGCATGATGGTTGGAAAAGGGAAGGAGAAAAGAAGTATGGAAACTTGGGATTTTGGGATTTCTAAGTTATTTAATTCATGCATGCAAAAAGTATGGAGACTTGGAGTTGTTTTTTTTGGGTTTCTAAGTGTTTAAATGCTTGCATGCACCATGGGTACTTGTATTTGTTTGCATGCATGCATGTAGGTACATTAGTTGCTTGCTCCCATTATATAAGGGAGAGAATTCCGAATTTGTAAGCACTTTTGGTTTTGGTAAACATCCTAGTGAGGATTTTGTGATCTCTTGGTTCTTAAGGGAACTTCTGAACTTATCGAGTATATCTCCTGGCGTTCAACAACCGAAACTTATCACCATTCTGGTGTGGCGTTTCCTTCTTTCGTAGTCTTTGTTCGTGCCAGTCTTGGTTGCGGGTAAAGGCTCAAACTCTTGTCATCTTGTTTTGGGGTTCTATCCATCTTTGTCTCGGGTTCCATCACGTCTGTTGGTGGGGTTCGTATCATCTGGTATCAGAGCTTCGTTTCAAAAGGCAAGTGTTCAATTTATCTTTTCTTGCTGTTTGATATAGTGAAAAAAAACAAAACAGAAAAAAAAAATTTTAAAAAAAATCATTGAAAAAAAATATTCAAAAGAAGAAGAAGAAGTTGTGGTGCAAGTCAAGTTTCTTTGAACCCTTGAAGTAGTTTCACCTTCCATTTCTTTGTATTCGTCATCTTGTGCTCTTTCTTTTCTCTTAAAGTTTTTTTTTTGCCCTTTCTTAAAGTTTCGGTTGGATTACTTTGAATTGTCACATGATATTCTGATTTGCTCTCGAAGTTTGATTAAGAACTAAAAAGACACAATTGAGTGAAAAAAAAGAGAGAAGAGAGTGTGTGAGACCTCTACTAGTGAGAGTCCCCAAATCTTGAGAACGCTAGAGGGAGTGCTTGTGAGGTTTCTTCTATTTTTTTTTGCAAAAATGTCCAACATTCTAGAGGATGATATAACTAAGAATGCTAGACAACTTCCAAATCTTCAATTGCAAGCATTAATGGGAGAAATGCAGTGTATGATGAGGGCGGAATACACTATCTGAGCACTAAGACTACTAATGAGCTCTAACCAAGCTCATTTCATCAAGAGCTCCCAGCCCAAACCGAGTTCTCTTAAATAGAACTAAAGGCTGAAAAACACCCGACCAGTCGACTGCACCCAGGGCAGTCGACTGGCCCCACTGAAATTTGACCGTTGTAGCTCAACGTTCGAATTTCAGCGACTGTACCAGCCGCTACCAGTCAACTGCTCCCAAGGCAGTCGACTGGTCCAGGGTCAGAAACCTTCTGTGAGTTTCTGTGCTTGCTGGCAGTCGACTGTTATATTCCCAGTCGACTGCCCAGCTTACAAACACACTCTTCCTCACTCCAATGACCCTCCTCCACGGGTGCCTTCAGGTACACTCCCTTGGCTTGCCCCTCAAAGTCTTCTTCCACCGGCTATCATCCCTCGGATGTGCACACAAGCCTTCCCTTGGCTTGCCTCCATGCCACCCTTCACGTGTGCCCTTTGAAGTCCACTTCCCGGCTTGCCATTGGAGTCCTCCCTCGGCACATGTCCCTTCATGACTTAGCAGACTCTTCACCAGTGTTGGGTTTTTCGGGCCGCGAAAACCACCTTTTCGCGTCGCGGAAACCCCGAGAACCCAAAGCCATGGATCTCGTGCGAAGAAAAATTCCGAAACAGAATTCACGTATTCATTTCATGCTCAAAACTCGATCTACTCCTAGATCTAAAGAGGGATAAACCATCTTTACCTTTGGTGCGTGCCCCGCTTAATCCCGCTCGCTCCTTTTGGATGTCGGATCTCTAGGACGTCAAGTTCCATCCCTCTAGAAGTATCCACGCGAACAAAGTGGATGGAGGAAACCCTTTAGGTGTGCTAGCACCTTTCAAGGGTTCGGCCAAGAGGAGAAGAAGAAGAAGAGCACCAACCCTTGGAGGAGGAAGAAGAGAAGACACACCATGAGAAAAATGGAACAAAACCTTGTTTTGTTCTCTCATTGTGGCCGGCCACATAATGGCCATTAATGGCCATTAAGTGGCCTGCCATAACCCCCTTTCAATTTGAATTCAAATTCAAATGGGGGGGTTACAACCTTTGGAGATGATGTGGAGCATCATCATTGGTCAAATACCAAGCCAAGTCATCACTTGGTCAAGTCAAGGTGAGGTGGCCTTTTGGTCAAGTCAAACTTGTCTTTTATGGACTTTCCATATTTAGTCAAGTCAAACTTGACTCATTTCTTCTCCCATGTCAAGTCTAACTTGAAGTGGAACCAAGTCAAGTCAAACTTGATTTGGATTTGGGTCAAGTCAAACTTGCCTTTTATGGACTTTCCATATTTAGTCAAGTCAAACTTGACTCCATTTCTTCTCCCATGTCAAGTCTAACTTGAAGTGGAACCAAGTCAAGTCAAACTTGATTTGAATTTGGGTCAAGTCAAACTTGCCTTTTATGGACTTTCCATATTTAGCCAAGTCAAACTTGACTTCATTTTTTCTCCATCTATTTGTTCTTTGCATGTGACCCTATAGGTTCTTGTAACGTTGGCAATGCTTCTAACCTCTTAGAAACATAAGCAATGAGCGGTATCTAGCAACACATCATTGCTACCCAAGTTACAAGAATGTTGAGATCCAACATCACCAATGTGACTACTAATTATGACTTTCATAATATGTGACAATGTCCTTCTATCGTCGATATCTAGATTGATCTTCTATGAAGCATAGACCGTGTCATCCTCCAATCAATCTATGTGTCTTGAACTCCAAGTAGACTCACTATAATCAAATAAGCTCAATATCTCATATTGCCTTATTTGGGCATGGCCATGCACTTAGTGATCTCACTCTATCAAGACTATGATATCTCTCCCGTCATATAGGAGGGATAGATCTCATCTACATCACTCACATCCCTCCGCATAATTTGTTACATACCCAGTAATCGCCTTTATAGTCCACCCAGTTACGGATGACGTTTGACGAAACCAAAGTACATAACTCCTTATGTAGGGAACTATGGTGACTTCAGGTCTAAGGACTAATAGTCATACTAATAGTCACATGAGAAAGTATATGACACTCATATAACGATCCATGATACTTTCTCATGGTGGGTCATTCAGTATACATTCTCCAATGCATACTCATGTGTCAACTTGATATTTCATATCCATGACTTGTGAGATCAAGTCATCGTGTTGACCTACATGCTAGTCTCTATGTATTAACATTGTCCCTGAATGTTAATACTTGACTAGGAATAATTAAGAGTAGTGTTCTCTATATCATCTCACTATCGATTCAACCAATCGATTGATATAGATATGAACCTACTACCAAGGACGTTATTACACTTAGTTATTTGGCACCAATACAAGTAAGTATAATAACCATAATCAAATGCCTTTATATATATGAAATATGATACAATGAGTCCATACAACAACCATCACATGATTGGCTCTAGGGCTCTCACTAACAACCAGCAGCCTTGACTGTTACCTTCGCGCCCTCTTCGTCTTCGGCTCCCATCCCTCGGATGCACACAAGCCTCCAGCTTGTCTCCATGCCATCCTTCACCCATGACTCGAAGTCCGCGCCCCTCGGCTCATCATCCCTTCTATCCATGGTCTCTCGGGTGCACACAAGCCTCCAGCTTGTCTCCATGCTACCCTTCTTCGTACCGAAGCCGTCCAACTAAATCCATATGTGTAACCTGCACATCCTGCACACTCACATACACATATCAAATACACAAGGGAAAACCTAACTTAAACCCTTTGCTCAAACATCAAAACACATGGTCACTCCGGACCATAGATTACATCAACAATCTCCCCCTTTTTGATGTTTGGTAATACGTTTAAGTTAGGAAAAACAAATAGCAATAAATAGCAATAACAATGCTAAACAAATATTTGGACTTGCGTTGTTAAGACTCCATCTTGGACTTACACCGCCAATGCATATGTAATGTAAACATGGATCCTATCCCAAGGCATCCCACACCTAACCCTCCCAAGTTAGGAATTTTCACAACAACGGGCTTTTTAAAACCTATCCCAAGGCTCTCCCTACATTGGACATACAAAGGTTTTTTAAGAACCTCTCCCAGGTTCCCCTTACGCCAAGAAAGGAGCAACCATGCTCCCCCTAGACCAAGGGTTTCTTGCAAAGGCGTGTTTGGTTTCCCAAATTAAACCCAACACTTCTCCCCCTTTGCCTAACATCAAAAAGATCCAACAATATCCCAATCATTGGATTATTTAACTTTTAAATGATTATAAACACAGTGTACTAACCTCCCACAAGGTCTCACACTTGTTTCCCATTAATTGGACATTTTTCAGCTGCTGAACACCCAATTCAGCCCTTTACCAGTCGACTGCCTTCTGGGCCAGTCGACTGATACTCTGAAAAACCAATTTTTAGCATTTCTGACGCAACTTCAGAAATGCGCCAAAAATTCCACAAATCTCCAAAAATTCTCAAATTTTGTGGAGATATTTGTGATACCCATAACTACTTGAGAAAAATACAATTATAAATGTATCTATCACCATTCCCAAGTTTGACACAAAACCCAAAATTACCTATGAAAATTAAGACATAGCCAACAAGAGGCAACTTCTCCCTTAACCTATGCCCTCTCCCAATTTTCAATTTTCACAACCAATCATCAAGTCAAGTTCTACCCAACTTAACTTCACAACACCACGTTAAGTGCTACCCAACCTAACATCATATCACCAAGTTAATTTCTACCCAACTTAACACCATTCATCCTTTCATCAAGTTAAACCTAACTTGACACCCCAAGTTCTTCCCCTTCGACACCTTCAAAGGATTGCCCCAAGCAACCTTACCCCTAGTGCCAAAAGAACTTAACCTATTTTTGAAAAGTCCTTCAGAAATCAACATACAGACTTACCAGTCGACTGCCCCCTGAGCATTCAACTGATACAGTCAACTTCTAAAATTCCAGCCTAATTTTAGAAACTTCTAGACAATTCTAAAAAACCCGAAAAAAAATCTAAAAATTTGCAAGCACATTTGTTAGGGTATATACCCTATCCTAGAAAAATATGGCTTCATGAAAAATATCAAATGTGCTTGACTTTTGGTACATCCTCTAATTTCCTCAAAAATGGGCATTTTGTATCAACTTTAAAATCTATCTATAATTCCATGTGTTTGCCAAGGCTAACCATTATAATTTGACACATGGAATTGTCCTCAACTCTCCCCTTTTTATTTCCTATTCCTAGATACATATGGGAAGCTTTCATATCCTTTCATTCAGCTTATCATTCAATATCATCCAATGAATTTTAAGCACTCATCAATCCTTCTTAAATTTCGTGATATCAATAAGGCCTTATTCCATACAATCAATATTAAATCATGGAGTAAACCTCTATTCAAGGAATATGACAACATAACCAAGAATTTTAATTCAAAGTCATATCCTATCATCCAATAGCAATTTATGACCTTCAAACCGTATAATATCAAGCCATGGCATAAAATCTCATAAGATAACATGACTCTTTCCTATGTTTCCAATTCTGCAATTTCATATCATCTAATATGCCTTTCTACGTAAACCTTCGGATCAGTCGACTACCCCAGGGGCAATCGACTGGCAAAACAAACAGAAGGTTCTCAGTGCTGATTTTTCCAGGATCAGTCAACTGGCTCAGAGCCAGTCGACTGATACTTGAAATTCTAGTTTATCAGCCTAAATTCAGAAATGCCTAAATAATTCCACAAATCTCTATAAAATCTAAAATTTCGTGGAGAGATTTGATAAGTTTTCAAATAAATTTACTCCAAATCCCAAGATTGGCATGAAACTCAACCCTTCCTAAATTGTATTATTTAAACTTTTCCAAAAGTCCTAATTTTGACTCCTTCATGATATATCTTTTCATCTCTGACCATAATACCTTTCTATCACTGAGTTATATGACATTTCCACACTAAAAAACAATTTTTATCAAATATAATCTCATTTTCATCTTTCTTTCCATAAATCTTTTTTTAATGTGTCAATTCCCTAGAATTAAGGCTAACCTTAGCCTTCAAACCCTTTAACACATTTCCTAGTCCACCTAGACGTCCTAGAATAACCATCTCTTGCGATCCATTTACCATGGATCCCAAAGGCTCCTAGAGCTCCCCCTTGAGCTCTTAGCCCTAGCCACCTCCCTAGGTGACTCAATCCATACTAGATCACACCGGTGTGCTCCCGGTGATTCTTGGTCTACAAAATTAACTTTCTTAAAGTTAGACACTTTGTCTTTGGTTTGTTAGATGTGTATACTAAAAGACATTGCTCTTTTATATATGAGATCATCTAAATTTTGAAAAGAGAATCACAACTACACTAGGTGCTTGTTTACATTAGTACACACATGAAGTCCAATTACTTTGCATTGTAGATAACACGGTGTGTGGTGTCACACGAAAGATCGTGTTATCAGTTCCTTGTTTAGTATAAATAAGACGCCCACAACCGAGATGGAATTGGACAACCCATCGAGATGGTTGTAGTGTAATTAGGTGTGGTTGGTCTTGACCATAGAATTACACTAGTGTGCTATGAGTACATTGAGCAAGACCGAAACCCGAGGTTATCCAATTTATACTGACTCAATACTTGGATAGGACCTCAGTTTATATATGGAGTACGATTCCTTAATCCTGAAATAATATCTGGCATATATTATTAATTATTATTTTTTTGATTTACCAATGGGTGAGATCTATTCTGTTAGATCGATATGCCCGGTAAGTTGGGAGATAATATTAATAATATGATGTGCCAATGATTATTGATGGAATCCGTGTCCTGGTGAGTCAGGATGATGATGCCCCCTTGATGAGCTCAAAAGGTTTATCGTGCTAAACCATGCAGGTGGATTTGATCCGGCACGATGATAAGGTTGAGTGGTACTAGTCAAGGACCCAGAGGTTAATTAATTTAAATTGTCAGTAATTTAATTAATTAATGGGCATTCGAGATCTTAAACACAGGGGGATGGACAACTTGTAATAAGTGGAGCCCATATGAAAATATGGGGGTTGGTGAGGTAATTCAATGGGGATCCTTTAGTGGAATGGATCCTCTTAATGGGTCGGGTTTGGATCCATTATCAGGCCAAAATCCAACTCCTCCTCATGGTCCCTATCGTAGCCTTATAAATACCTCATGGTGGCATGGAATCAAGTGGATGGTTGATTAATCTAATAGATCACAAAACCCTAGCCTTTTTCTCTCCTCCTCTCCTCCTCCTCTCGCTCCCTCCCTCTTGGTGAGCCACTCAGCCTTGGAGGAGGAGGCAACTGCGCACGCCTCACAGAGGCAGTTGCCCTATGAGGCGTGCCTCACGGCTGCCTCACAAAGGCAGTTGTCGTGAGGCAACTGCCGTGAGGCGTGAGGCCTCAGCCGTGAGGCTTGAGGCCTCAGCCCTGAGGCAGGCTGCCTTACAGAGGCAGTTGCCATGAGGCAACTACCGTGAGGCCTCTATCGTGAGGCATGAGGCCTTAGCCGTGAGGTGGGCTGCCTCACAGAGGCAGTTGCCCTATGAGGCATGCCTCATGACTGCCTCACAGAGGCAGTTGCAGTGAGGCAACTACTGTGAGGCGTGAGGCCTCTACCGTGAGGCTTGAGGCCTCAACCGTAAGGCAAGCTGCCTCACAGAGGTAGTTGCCGTGAGGCGTGAGGCGTGCCTCAATTGCCATGAGGCGTGCCTCAATTGAGTTGCCTCGGCAGGCAATTGGATTGCGATGAGTTTTCCTTGAGGGAGGAGACAGTAAGTTGCCTCGGTAACTTGTTTGGAGCGACAGCTAGTTGCCTCATGCTTGGGACATGGCAACTTTCTTCGAGTTGCTTAGGAGAACACAAGTTGGAGTTGTGGAGTTGCTCGGAATATAAGTTGCTTGTGCAACCTGGAGTTGCTCAGATCACAAGAGCTCCAAGATACTTGTTGTTCAGGCGCTGGCAGTGGCTGAAAGAATCAATTAGGTTCGTGTTTGGATTATCTCCTTGGAGTGGCCGGCGACATCCCTTTTGTTAGGGATTGGTTGGCGCAAGGAGAAGGGATCGACTTAGTGACGACGGGTCTTGGTAGATCATCGCCCACATGACGTTCAAGAGGGGAGGGTCATACGGTAGAAGATCGTAAGGTAACGGAAGGTATAATTCTTCCTTTAGCTCCTTATGTTATTTTATGCATTATTTATTTGCCTCGTCATTTTATGTTTGTTATTTAATTATTTTGATTACGAATCATAGTCAATAATTATTTAACTGGACCCCGATCATAAACACAAAAGCCGGCGATCCACTCGTCGCCTTTTCTGCGGTCGAATGGTCAAGCAAATCACAAGGCCGATTTGTTAATTGGCCAAGTTGTGATTTGGATCGTTCGACATGGCACGAGACGGTCAATGGGAAATAGCTCTCCATTCAGATTAAATTTTAATTCGGAGACAGGGAGAGGTTTCTCGGATCGACCAGGTATTCGCTAGGGAAACCCGCCAAGTCATACCCAACATGGTTAAGTCCTTCTCTTTCCCTTTACATGGCACCCCCTGCCATTTTTGGATTTTTCCTTCTTGCCATAATCATATGTTATCCCAGCATATTTCTTTCCCTTGGCATTGGAGACCTTAGACCGGTATCCCAACTATCATAGTTGGGTTTTAGACTACCCAACACCATATCTAGACCCTTAGATCCAACCATGAATCTTTCTAGGGTCTTTTCCAACCTATCAAGCTTTCCCTTAAGGCTTGATTTTCCTTTTCTAGACTTCTAACCCTAGAGTCCATATGCCCAGTTTGGACATTTCTAGACCTACCAATATTCCTAGGCATATGTCACCCCTTCTTGAGATTTATTCCTTGATCCTTAGGTACAAAGATCTTAGGTCTATCATGATGCATGATTTTCCTAAGATTTTGATCTACCTTGTTAATCCTATTCCTATCATGATATTTAAATCCAAAATTATGCACAAGCAAACATTTTTCATTATTTCTAGCATAGATGAATAGTTGACATTGTTTTTAACATGCATGGAGGAACTTAAATTTGAATTATATTTTAACTTAAGGTTAGAAATTACCTCCCTTACCCTTGTAGTTCCCCCTTGATGTGAGCTTCTTTTCTTCCTTTCCTCCTTCTCCCATATTCTCAATTGCTCCATTTTCTTTAACTCTCCTTTTCTTGAACATTTTGTGTGATAATGCCCTAGTTCTCCACATGTGAAGCATCTAATTTTCTTTCCTTCTCTTGGGCTTCTCCATTCCTACAACTCATATTAGATTTTAAAGGAATTGAAATGAGTTTAGGATTTACCTCCTTTTTATTACCATTTGGACACATGTCCTTGTAGTGCCCCTTTTTATTGCATCCAAAGCAAATGATGTGGTCTTTGGTTCTTGCTTTGGTGGAGGTAGAAGCTTTTTCATGTTCTTGTATGGATGAGGGTCTCTCCTCCCCCTCAATTCTTGAAGTTGACACCTCTTCTTCTTCTCTTGATGAGGTGAATGATCTTTCACTCAATTCTTCCAATTCACTTGATGAGGTTGACACTTCTTTTTCTTCTTGGTCTTCTTGGACCATTAAGCTTACTTCCTTGGGTTCTTCTACTATTTGAGCTCGTGTAGGGCTATCATGAAATTCTTCTAGCTTGTTCCACAACTCATAGGCAATTTTATATTCCCCTACACCACTCAAAATATTGTTAGGCAAAATATTTATTAATATACCCATTACCTTCTCATTTGCCCTAGCTTGTTCTTGTTGCTTCTTAGTCCAATATCTAGGTCAAAGCTTCTTTCCGTGCTTGTCTCTTGGGATTTCAAATGGCTCTTCTATGATCATCCTACACTCCCAATCCATTCCAAGCAACGTCTACATTCGCATCCTCCAATAATCGAAATCTTCAAGATCGTAGGGAGGTAGAGTGTAGATGTCATCCCCCAAATTTGTCTTCCATCATTTTTCTCCTCTAGCTTGTGCTCCTTTGGCGGTTAGTCCAATAAGAGTTGTCCTTCGCTCCGATACCACTTGTTAGATCATTGACGGTTGATAGAGGGGGGGTGAATAGCAATTTTTGGTTTGTTCTTCCGACAAGGTTAGTTGCGCAAGCGGAATATACTAAAATAAAACTAAACAATGCTAACAAACTTATTTACATGGTTCGGAGATGAAGACTCCTACTCCACGATAGTCCGTGAGGTGGACGATCCCTTGATCCTTCGGCGGATCACTTCCCGGATGCCCTCCGGCTAGCTCGTGTAGCTCCTTATGGGTGGAGAAACCTCACCACAACCTTGTAGACACTATCTGAGCACAAAGACTACTAATGAGCTCTAACTAAGCTCATTTCGTCAAGAGCTCCCAGCCCAAACCGAGTTCTCTTAAATAAAACTCAAGGCTGAAAAACGCCCGACCAGTCGATTGCTCCCAGGGCAGTCAACTGGTCCCCTTGAAATTCGACCGTTGTAGCTCAACGTTCGAATTTCAGCCGACTGTACCAACCGCTACCAGTCGACTGCTCCCAAGGCAGTCGACTGGTCCAAGGTCAGAAACCTTCTGTGAGTTTCTGTGCTTGCTGGCAGTTGACTGTTATATTCCCAGTCGACTGCCCAGCTTACAAACACACTCTTCCACACTCTAATGACCCTTCTCCACGAATGCCTTCAGGTACACTCCCTTGGCTTGCCCCTCAAAGTCTTCTTCCACCGGCTATCATCCCTCGGATGCGCACACAAGCCTTCCCTTGGCTTGCCTCCATGCCACCCTTCACGTGTGCCCTTTGAAGTCCACTTCCCCGCTTGCCCTTGGAGTCCTTCTCACTCGGCACTTGTCCCTTCATGACTTAGCAGACTCTTCACCAGCAGCCTTGACTGTTACCTTCGTGCCCTCTTCGTCTTCGGCTCCCGTCCCTCGGATGCACACAAGCCTCCAGCTTGTCTCCATGCCATCCTTCACCCATGCCTCGAAGTCCGTGCCCCTCGGCTCATCATCGCTTCTATCAATGGTCCCTCGGGTGCACACAAGTCTCCAACCCGAAGCCATCCAACTAAATCCATATGTGTAACCTGGACATCCTGTACACTCACATACACATATCAAATACACAAGGGAAAACCTAACTTAAACCCTTTGCCCAAACATCAAAACACATGGTCACTCCGGACCATAGATTGCCTCAACAATCTCCCCCTTTTTGATGTTTGGTAATACGTTTAAGTTAGGAAAAACAAATAGCAATAAATAGCAATAACAATGCTAAACAAATATTTGGACTTGCGTTGTTAAGACTCCATCTTGGACTTACACCGCCAATGCATATGTAATGTAAACATGGATCCTATCCCAAGGCATCCCACACCTAACCCTCCCAAGTTAGGAATTTTCACAACAACGGGCTTTTTAAAACCTATCCCAAGGCTCCCCTACATTGGACTTACAAAGGATTTTTAAGAACGTCTCCCAGGTTCCCCTTACGCCAAGAAAGGAGCAACCATGCTCCCCCTAGACCAAGGGTTTCTTGCAAAGGCGTGTTTGGTTTCTCAAATTAAACCCAATACTTCTCCCCCTTTGCCTAACATCAAAAAGATCCAACTGTAACGATCCGGAAAATTGTCTCAATATTTTCTTTAAAAATATTGGCCATGCCTAGATGGATTCTCGAGGAACATAGGGACACTAGTATAAACCTTAGCATGATGATCCATGATTTTCGATATAGAATAAGAAGATAATTGCTAATGGGCCTTACATGGGCTTTTCCGGTACCATGATTATTAATGGATTTTAGGTTGAATTTAATATAAATATAAATGGGTTTTAATTAGGAATATTAGCATAATTATGGGTGAGTCTTAGGGGAATTTTCGAAATTAAAAGAAAAATAAAAATAAAATGAAGTAAAAATAAAATGCATGCACCAAGGATTGAACCTTGGACCTATGGTACCACCATGCATGTACTAACCAATTCACCTAGCAAGGGAGTGCTAGTAGAGAATGAAGTGGATTTTGATTAAGGCTTAGGGAAAATGAAGAGTCACCATGTGAAGAAGATGAAAAGGCACTTGTGAAGAGACAAAAGGGCATTATAAATGGATTTTTCTTTCTCCTTCTTCCACCCCACCGAAATCCATCTCCTCCTTCCTTCTTCTTCTAGCCGAAACCCACAAGGGGGTTTTCCCTTTGGAAAAACTTCACAAGAAGGCTTAATCTTCAAGATCTAAGGGCTATCTACAAGGCTACAAAGGGCTAAGGGTGATCAAGGGACAACAAGGTCTTCATCATCTTCTCTTTTTAAGGTCTACAAACCAAGATAACCCAAAGTAAGACCCCCTCACCTGTGGTATAATGGTTTTTCAAGTTGATTTCATGATATAAGAATTTGTTTGGATTACATGTGAAGAAAACTAGGGCTAGGGCTTGTTAAGGGGTTTCGGCCAAGGCTTAAAAGGAGGCTTAGGGATGATGTAAACTCTTATTCATGCTCCTTAATGTTTTATTATGATATGTAAAGTATGGATTATGACTTAGGAAAAGTTTGTGGCACCCTAAAGCCTTGAGGGTTTCGGCCACCCTCCATGTCCTATGGTTAGATTTAAAATTTAACCCTTCAAGCATGTTTATATGTTCCTCTATGATCTAATGGATATTGATTGTGTGTTATATGAATTTTTCCCATGGAACTAGGTCCTTGGGGTTTCGGCCAAGAGGAATTCTAGGGCAAGGAAATTAGGGTTAGCTCGAATTATGGGGCTTAAGGGCTTCCTATGGTTTAGTATGAAATGTATGGGTTATATTTTACTCATGGAACCTTTTATGTTAATTGAATGATGGAGCCACCTTCTATGGGGCTTTCGGCCAACCTTGAAATTTAGGGTTTGGTTTGGGTTAAGACCACAAGGATGCATGTTTATAGGGTACTATGATGGATGTGTATGTTTAAGTATGTTAGAAGAATTTTATGCCAATTAAAACCCTAGCTTATGTGTCATGACTTGTATGTTAGGTCATTTGTTATGATAATTCACAAATGTTTGGACCATGTGCTATGAACCTAAGGAAATGTATCATGTATGAAAGGATCTAGGCATGTTTTCCTATGTACCATGACCATGCATGTTTTATGAATTAAGATGCTAATTATGTAGGTATGCCATGACTTATGAATGATATGTATGTATGCCATGATTTATGAATGATATGTATGTATACCATGCTTTGTGAAGGACATGTATGTATGCCATGCTTATTGAATAATATGTACGTATGCCATGTTTTATGAATGAAGATGCATGCCATGTTTTATGAATAAAGATGCATGCCATGTTTTATGAATGAAGATGCATGCCATGTTTTATGAATGAAGATAATGCTCATGCCTTTAAGGCATCATGATGCTATGCATTAAGTATGAACAATGAAAGGTCAAGTATGCTTTATGTCATGCTTCATGTAACAAAACTATGTTATGTCTAAGTATGCTATGAATGTCTCATGAATGATGAAGCATGTAAAGTTAATTTACTTTATGAATGGGCTTGTACCGGACCGAAGTATGGGTCCAAGGGATGGGCATCTTAAGAACGCCCCGGTTCTGGACTACCGACTATGCTGTCCACGGTTCTGGCACTACCGAAGCTGTGCAACAGGGATGGACACCTTAAGAACGCTCCGGTTCTGGGACTACCGACTATGCTGTCCTTACCCTAGTAGGTCGAGACTAGCTACCTCGTATTTACTTAGGGATGCGCGCACATGATATATGTATGTGGTACAAGCCGGGGACCCCAATGATGTTATGATTATGTTTAAGTATTTAAAAGTATGATTTTAAAAATTAAGCATCCTTATGTATATGCATTTGACTCATGCATTCATTCATGTTATGCATTATACCATGATGGAAAATGTTTTATGAAACACCCCAAAATTTCACCATGAATAATATTGTGAATTCATTATGAAATATTATGTGAATAATATTGTGAATTCATTATGAAATATTATGTGAATAATATTTTGGATTCATGGAAAATTATTATAAAAATATTATGTAAATAATGTTATGAATTCAGGAAAATTTATAGGGAATCTATGCTTGATTTCCCATATAGAATGTTATGAAATATCATGAAATTCATGAAATATTATTATGGAAGATCATGAAATATTATCATGAAATATTATGGATTCATGAATATTAAATATTATGGAATTCATGAAATATTATCATGAAATATTATGAATTCATGAATATAAAATATTATGGAATTCATGAATTATTATCATGAAATATTATGGATTCATGAATATGAAATAATAAAAATATTATGAAATAATATTTATGGAATATTATGAAATAATATGAATTCATGAAATATTATTAATATTATGAAATTTCATGATGAATTTGGCTTAATAGGCTTTGATATGGATTAGTGCAAAAATGTGGTAAAAAGAAAGTGTAAGAAGGAGGAAGCAAGGATCGAACCTTGTTGCACTCTCCATGTCTTAACCACTACACCAAGCATTGTTTCTTATTGAGAGAATAAGAAACATGCTTGTTAAGCGTGTAATAGGGAAGAGACATGTCTTTTCATGAGAAAAGTATAAATAAGAGAGGGAAGAGGTGTGAGTAACTTCCTCTTCTTCTTCCTTTTCTCTTCCCCACCGAAATTCCTTCTTCTCCTCTCCTCTTTTCCATTTTTTCGAAAAGTGCTCCCTAGGGTTCTAACCCTAGGGGATTGGAAGGAAGAAGGCTCTTGCCCTCTATTAGGGCCAAGGAGTCTAGAGAAGAAAGAGTAAGAGGAACCTTCACTTCTCCTTCAACCAAGGGTACCCTAAGGGACTTAAAGAAGTAGAATCTCAAGCGAAAGGATGTAAGTATCCCCTCGCCTGCAGTGTAATGGTTATTGTATGTATTCTTCATGTTTTGCTTTTGGAAAAAGGGAGTCTTCCCTTTAGGTAAGTTTCGGCCACCCCCTTAAGGGGAGGCCTTGGCTACTTTTTGATGCATGAGGAGACCTTTGGGACTTAGGGTACATATGTATGATGATTTCCCATCATGTTGTGATAAGGAAAAGTAGGGTTATCCACCCTACAAGTTTCGGCCAAGAGGAGAAAGGTTAGGCTTTTTTGGGTTGCTTGCTATCCTATGATGTGTCCATGATTAGTAGTGTAGATAAAGTGTTTGTGTAAATGTTTGTGTGAAGATTGGATGTCAAAAACCTAGCCTACCCTACCCTACAAGTTTCGGCCAACCCTAGGTGGATGAGGGTTTAAGGTTGTATGATTTTTCTTATGATATATCCATGCTTAATAGTATAGGTAAGGTGTTTGTGTAAATGCTTGTGTGGATATTTGAAGTCAAAAAAACCTAGCCTAGCCATCCTACAAGTTTCGGCCACCCTAGGTTAGGGTTTAGGGTTGCTGGATTTTATTCCCATGATGCATGCTATATATGATATGTGATGATTGTATGGGATGTACCCTATGAGATATGCTTAGGGTTGCTATGATTATATGTATGTGCAAGTAATGTTTAAATGGAATATTGATTTGAAAACTAAATGTCCCTAGCATGTGATATTCGGCCAAGCATGAAATATTAGGTTTATAAAGGTTAAATTATCCTATGTGATATGATTATGTTAGGGAGATGATATGTGAATGCATGTGATGAACAAATGGAATGCTTGATTGGAAAAAACTTGGACTTCCCTAGTGATGACTTTCGGCCAACCCTAGATTAGGGTTAGGGTTGCTTGATTTTCTCCCATGGTGCATGCTATAGTATGATATATGATATATATATATATATATGTGATACTTGTAGGGGATGTTTTGATGTCAAAAACCTAATCTACCCCTACCCTAGGACATTCAGCCCAAACCTTAGTTTAGGGCTAAGAATCATTTGATTTACCCATGAAGCATGCTACCACTTCCTATGATATGAATATGATTTATGTGATCAATCTTGTCATATATAAAATATGTTACGTGGTTGAGTTATGATCCATGTATGAGCATGCCTTATAGCCCATGGGGCACCCTTATGAAATGCATGCTTTATACTAGGCTAGTTATCATGATTATGAATGCATACATATGCATAAGAATGAGCCCTGTAGGGCATGAACGAAGAAGGCTTAGGGCCTAAAGAATGCTTCCCTAGAAGGTTGGGACTAAGAGCATACTTTATGAAAATAAAGAACATGATAATTATTTTATTTTGTAATGGCTTGTACTATAGACTCTTAAAGCGAGTCAAATGATTATGATACTAGGCTGAAGGACTTTTGAGAAGGCCTAGTAAACCCTAGTGGTTCGGGATTAACTACCTCGTTCCTATTTAGGGGCGCGCGCAAAACATGAAGTACAAGCCGGGCCCTAATGATTATGCTATGTTCAAGTATTATGTTTATATGTTTTCAAAGAAACCTTCCTATGAAGTTAATATGCTTAGATGTTTAACATGCTTAAACACTTACCATGCTTGAATGTGATTTATTCTCTTATCTTTCTATGATATGGATTTTGCGAGTAGGACAGGATCCTTACTAAGCATTTGTGCTTACTAGTTATGTGTTGTCTTATGCTGCAGATAAGGGTAAAGACACTTAAACTAAAGGAAGAGGCAGGAGGGCTGAAGATGTGTGGGGTGGTGGCTCGGGAAATAAAGATCTTCATATCTACAATATTATGCTTATGTTAACATTTCTTTAGTAATGAATGTTACACTTGGATTACTCATATACTTGATTATATTATGAGTTGAACCTATCATGTTATAGGTTAGTTTTGAACAAGCATGCTTAGTACTTTGTTATTAGTACTTTAAGAAAAAAAAATTATACGAATGATAGTACGTGACCCCGCCCCGAGAGTAGATATAAGGGCGGGCGTCACAAGTTGGTATCAGAGCAGTTTTCCCCTCCACCACACACACATCAAGCTTCATCCTGCCGCTTCCAAGTAAGAGATCCTAACCTCGCTTTACTTTATTGCATGTACAGTAATGACATATATAGAGATGATTAATGCTTGCATAACAAGAAAAAGTAGCAATACGATTAAAGTATCCGGAACTGTTTTAAAGTTCGGGACGAACTTTTTATAAGGTGCGTAGGATTGTAACACCCCAATTTTTACGATTTGAGTACCTGGGGATTGTTTAAAGTTCGGGACGAACTTTTTATAAGATGTGTAGGATTGTAACACCCCAAAATTTCACCATGAATAATATTGTGAATTCATTATGAAATATTATGTGAATAATATTGTGAATTCATTATGAAATATTATGTGAATAATATTTTGGATTCATGGAAAATTATTATAAAAATATTATGTAAATAATGTTATGAATTCAGAAAAATTTATAGGGAATCTATGCTTGATTTCCCATATAGAATGTTATGAAATATCATGAAATTCATGAAATATTATTATGGAAGATCATGAAATATTATCATGAAATATTATGGATTCATGAATATGAAATATTATGAAATTCATGAAATATTATCATGAAATATTATGGATTCATGAATATAAAATATTATGGAATTCATGAATTATTATCATGAAATATTATGGATTCATGAATATGAAATAATAAAAATATTATGAAATAATATTTATGGAATATTATGAAATAATATGAATTCATGAAATATTATTAATATTATGAAATTTCATGATGAATTTGGCTTAATAGGCTTTGATATGGATTAGTGCAAAAAGGTGGTAAAAAGAAAGTGTAGGAAGGAGGAAGCAAGGATCGAACCTTGAACCTCCTAGTTGCACTCTCCATGTCTTAACCACTACACCAAGCATTGTTTCTTATTGAGAGAATAAGAAACATGCTTGTTAAGCGTGTAATAGGGAAGAGACATGTCTTTTCATGAGAAAAGTATAAATAAGAGAGGGAAGAGGTATGAGTAACTTCCTCTTCTTCTTCCTTTTCTCTTCCCCACCGAAATTCCTTCTTCTCCTCTCCTCTTTTCCATTTTTTCGAAAAGTGCTCCCTAGGGTTCTAACCCTAGGGGATTGGAAGGAAGAAGGCTCTTGCCCTCTATTAGGGCCAAGGAGTCTAGAGAAGAAAGAGTAAGAGGAACCATCACCTCTCCTTCAACCAAGGGTACCCTAAGGACTTAGGAAGTAGAATCTCAAGCGAAAGGATGTAAGTATCCCCTCGCCTGCAGTGTAATGGTTATTGTATGTATTCTTCATGTTTTGCTTTTGGAAAAAGGGAGTCTTCCCTTTAGGTAAGTTTCGGCCACCCCCTTAAGGGGAGGCCTTGGCTACTTTTTGATGCATGAGGAGACCTTTGGGACTTAGGGTACATATGTATGATGATTTCCCATCATGTTGTGATAAGGAAAAGTAGGGTTATCCACCCTACAAGTTTCGGCCAAGAGGAGAAAGGTTAGGCTTTTTGGGTTGCTTGCTATCCTATGATGTGTCCATGATTAGTAGTGTAGATAAAGTGTTTGTGTAAATGTTTGTGTGAAGATTGGATGTCAAAAACCTAGCCTACCCTACCCTACAAGTTTCGGCCAACCCTAGGTGGATGAGGGTTTAAGGTTGTATGATTTTTCTTATGATATATCCATGCTTAATAGTATAGGTAAGGTGTTTGTGTAAATGCTTGTGTGGATATTTGAAGTCAAAAAAACCTAGCCTAGCCATTCTACAAGTTTCGGCCACCCTAGGTTAGGGTTTAGGGTTGCTGGATTTTATTCCCATGATGCATGCTATATATGATATGTGATGATTGTATGGGATGTAACCTATGAGATATGCTTAGGGTTGCTATGATTATATGTATGTGCAAGTAATGTTTAAATGGAATATTGATTTGAAAACTAAATGTCCCTAGCATGTGATATTCGGCCAAGCATGAAATATTAGGTTTATAAAGGTTAAATTATCCTATGTGATATGATTATGTTAGGGAGATGATATGTGAATGCATGTGATGAACAAATGGAATGCTTGATTGGAAAAAACTTGGACTTCCCTAGTGATGACTTTCGGCCAACCCTAGATTAGGGTTAGGGTTGCTTGATTTTCTCCCATGGTGCATGCTATAGTATGATATATGATATATATATATATATATATATATGTGATGCTTGTAGGGGATGTTTTGATGTCAAAAACCTAATCTACCCCTACCCTAGGACATTAAGCCCAAACCTTAGTTTAGGGCTAAGAATCATTTGATTTACCCATGAAGCATGCTACCACTTCCTATGATATGAATATGATTTATGTGATCAATCTTGTCATATATAAAATATGTTACGTGGTTGAGTTATGATCCATGTATGAGCATGCCTTATAGCCCATGGGGCACCCTTATGAAATGCATGCTTTATACTAGGCTAGTTATCATGATTATGAATGCATACATATGCATAAGAATGAGCCCTGTAGGGCATGAACAAAGAAGGCTTAGGGCCTAAAGAATGCTTCCCTAGAAGGTTGGGACTAAGAGCATACTTTATGAAAATAAAGAACATGATAATTATTTTATTTTGTAATGGCTTGTACTATAGACTCTTAAAGCGAGTCAAATGATTATGATACTAGGCTGAAGGACTTTTGAGAAGGCCTAGTAAACCCTAGTGGTTCGGGATTAACTACCTCGTTCCTATTTAGGGGCGCACGCAAAACATGAAGTACAAGCCGGGCCCTAATGATTATGCTATGTTCAAGTATTATGTTTATATATTTTCAAAGAAACCTTCCTATGAAGTTAATATGCTTAGATGTTTAACATGCTTAAACACTTACCATGCTTGAATGTGATTTATTCTCTTATCTTTCTATGATATGGATTTTGTGAGTAGGACCGGATCCTTACTAAGCTTTTATGCTTACTAGTTATGTGTTGTCTTATGCTGCAGATAAAGGTAAAGAACACATGAACTAAAGGAAGAGGCAGGAAGGCTGAAGATGTGTGGGGTGGTGGCTCGGGAAATAAAGATCTTTATATCTATAATATTATGCTTATGATAACATTTCTTTAGTAATGAATGTTACACTTGGATTACTCATATACTTGATTATATTATGAGTTGAACCTATCATGTTATAGGTTAGTTTTGAACAAACATGCTTAGTGCTTTGTTATTAGTACTTTAAGAAAAAAAATTATACGAATGATAGTACGTGACCCCGCCCCGAGAGTAGATATAAGGGCGGGCGTCACATTTTATGTTTATGTTTTATGTTTATCTCTATGCCATGTATCATGTCATGCTAAGTATGCTTTATGTTTATATCTATGCTATGTATCATGCCATGCTAAGTATGTTTTATGTTTATCTCTATGCCATGTATCATGCCATGCTAAGTATGTTTTATGTTTATCTCTATGCCATGTATCATGTCATGTTAAGTATATTTTATGTTTATATTTATGCCATGTATCATGTCATGATAAGTATATTTTATGTTTACATTGATGTCATGTATCACGCCATGTTAAGAATAATTATGCTTATGTTTATGCCATGTATCATGTCATGCTAAGTATATTTTATGCTCATGTTCTATGCTAAGAACTATGTCATGTTGAGTGATTTTACATACTTATGATTTATGTTAAGCACCAAGTTATGTTAATGTTTCGTGTGCATATGTTTAAGTGACGAATGGTTTTAGTGAGTAGGAAAGGGTCTTACTAAGCCTATGTGCTTATAGTCTTATTTTTCTTATACCGCAGAGCAAGCAAGAGGTTACTAAGGGAAGCAGTAGGAGGGGCAAGTGTGTGTGTGTGGCAATGACTTGGCAAAAGAAAAGAAAAGATCCTATGTCTTTCTCTCTTTACAAGATGACCATGCAAACATGTTTAAGAATGATGTTCTATGATTAAGAATGAATGCTAATTTTATCATGTCACTATGTTTAAGAATTATAACTAAGAATGACTTAACATGAGTTAAGTTATAAGTGCATGGTTTAAAAGTATGTGGATAAAGTTTCAAAATTATTCCGCTGCACTAAGAAGTCCATATGCGTATATGTATGCCACGTAGCGCCGCCGTAAGGCTGTAAATGGGCGGGCGTTACACCAACAATATCTCAATCATTGAATTCTTTAACTTTTAAATGATTATAAACACAGTGTACTAACCTCCCACAAGATCTCACACTTGTTTCCCATTAATTGGATCTTTTTCAGCTGCTGAACACCCAATTCAGCCCTTTACCAGTCGACTGCCCTCTGGGCCAGTCGACTGATACTCTGAAAAACTAATTTTCAGCATTTCTGACCCAACTTCAGCAATGCACCAGAAATTTCACAAATCTCCAAAATTCTCAAATTTTGTGGAGAGATTTGTGGTAACCATAACTACTTGTGACCCTCCTCCACGCGTGCCTTCAGGTACACTCCCTTGGCTTGCCCCTCAAAGTCTTCTTCCACCGGCTATTGTCCCTCGGATACGCACACAAGCCTTCCCTTGGCTTGCCTCCATGCCACCCTTCACATGTGCCCTTTGAAGTCCACATCCCGGTTTGCCCTTAGAGTCCTCCTCCCTCGGCACTTGTCCCTTCATGACTTAGCTGACTCTTCACCAGCAGCCTTGACTATTACCTTCGCGCCCTCTTCGTCTTCAGCTCCTATCCCTCGGATGCACACAAGCCTCCATCTTGTCTCCATGCCATCCTTCACGTATGTCTCGAATTTCGCGCCACTCAACTCATCATCCCTGCTATCCATGGTCCCTCGGGTGCACACAAGCCTCCAGCTTGTCTCCATGCTACCCTTCACCGTGCCGAAGTCGTCCAACTAAATCCATCTATGTAACCTGCACATCCTGCACACTCTCATACACATATCAAATACACAAGGGAAAATCTAACTTAAACCCTTTGCCCAAACATCAAAACACATGGTCACTCCGGACCATAGATTGCCTCAACACAATGGAGGAGAAGAAAAGCTTCCGTTTTCTACCTCTCCTATTCTCTTCTTCAACATCCTCTATTGCGGAGGTTCACAGGACAAGGAGGAGCTCCCTTCTCCTTTGTGGCTTGCGGAAATAGAGGAGGAAGAAGGGTGGTGTGCCGGCGGAAGCTTCCTCTTCCCTTTGGAGTTTGTCGCCAGAAAAAGGGAGAGGTCGGAGAAGTTCATCTTTCTTGCGAGCTTGCTGTCGTGAGATAGGATGATGAAGTGAAGGTTGGTTCGAGCGGGGGTGAGGGAGACAAGCTCTTCTTCCTCAATATCTTCTCCTTCTTCCTTGAAGGGTGGCCGGCGGTGGAGAAACCCTAATTCTAGGGTTTTCTCTTGGTTCGTGCAAAGTAAGGAAGTGAAGAGAAGAAGGATTAATTGGCAAAGCCTTGATAGCTCCGAGTCTTGGTAGCTCGTCGCCCACACGACGTCCGAGAGGGGAGGGTTATAAGGTAGAAGACTGCGAGGTAAACGGCGTGGTATATCTCTCCCTAGCTCCGTTTTTCTTTTGTTATGTTATTGCTTTGATTTTGTCTATCATCACATGTGTTTAATTAATTGTCATGGATTAATTATATGTTAATTAATGTGTCAATTAATTTATGTCATGGACCCCGATTATAAACACAAAAATCGACTATCCATTCGTCGTCTTTTCCGCGGTTAATTAACTCAAAAAGTTACAAGGTCTTTACCTTGGTTTTGGCTAAGTTGTAACTTGAGTTAATTGACACGACGACGAGACGGTCGTTTGAGAGACGGGTCTCTATTCAGATTAAATTTTAATCCGTAGATATAGAGAGGTCCCTCATGTTCGACCCCGTGGTTGCTTAGGAAACCCTCAAGCCATACAAGGGTTCACACCCATCACAATATAGGTACCTTGGGTTTTGATGTTTTGGCAAAGGTTTAAGTTAGGATTATTATTTTATGATGTTGTACTGTGAGAATACAAGATACAGGTACAAAGGAGAAAAGTGCAAGTGGCATATTGGCAATGGAAATCTCGACATCAAGGATCGAGCCCAAAGGAAGCTCCAGAAGGCAACGTGTGAAGGATGGAGAGGCATCCAAGGGATGCAAGGCTGATGGAGGAGGCTAGAAGATTAGGTCTAGGTTGGTCGGGCGAGAACGAGTGCTGAGTGACTGTAATTGGGGTTGAAACCCAAGGTTTAGGGTTTGGGCAAGCAGAGCAGTCGATGGTGTTGGGCACAGAAAGAGCAGTCGACTAATCTTCTGTGTAGTCGACTGGTGTCGGCTGGAATTCGTACGTTGGCCTGTAACGTTCGGATTCAGTTGGAACCAGTTGACTGGTTTTGGCACCAGTCAACTAGTAACGGCTAGTTCTGTTAGGATCGGTGGGAGAGCTAGAGGGGGGGTGATTTGCTCCAATATTTGCTCGTTGGTGATTTGTTGCAGTGGAAGACTTGAGCAATGCTAACACCTTAATTTTACTTGGTATCCACCTCCTTGAGGTGACTAATCCAAGGATCCGCTCTCCTCACTCTCTCATACACCATGAAATATCTCCTTCTTGAGGTCGAGAAACCTCATATAAGCTTGCAAAAAGATACAACAAGAAACTCAAGCAAATACAATAGAAATCTTACAAGATTTACATCACTCAGCTCTCTGCATTTCTTGCTTTCTTCAAGCTTGGAATCATATCTTGATCCATGGAAATGCAACAGCACTAAGCTCCAAGGCCTCACTTGAAATGGCGATGAAGGAGGAGGAGAATCGTCGAAGAGCTGCGCGAGCGAAAAGCTTCAAACTTGCATAAAAACTTTATATACCTGATGCCTAGGATTCCCTAATCGATTACCCAATCAATTACCACATCAAACTTAGCCGTTCAATGGCTATTTTTTGAAGCTTAATCGATTAGCCAATCAATTAAGAAGTTGTTAATCGATTGTTGAATCGATTCATCATCTTTCTGTGCTCTCACGCAAAACTGTTGTAATCGATTGCCCAATTGATTACTGGACTCCTTAATTGATTGACCAATCGATTACCGAACACCTTAATCGATTGACCAATCGATTAAGAGAAGACTGAATCGATTACCCAATCGATTCAACCAACTTTTATTCTCGCAACTCATTTCTCTCAATCGATTATTCAATTGATTACGGTTCATCTTAATCAATTACACAATCGATTAATCAATTACCCAATTGATTACGGTCCGCTTTCTGTTCTTGCGAGACAACAACCCAACTGATTACCCAATCGATTGCTCAACCCTACCATGCTTAGCCCAAGTCTAGGGTTCCTTTACCTAACCCCGGTCAACCGTGACCTGTTAGGACTTCCTTACCAAGTGCCCGATCATCCCTTTGACCAACATGGATTTTTTCCTTGCCTACTTCCCAACTAGGATTTAACCTAGTTCCCAACCAGATTTTTCTAACACTCGAGTTAGTTCTAGTCTCTCGGTAGACTTCCACCTTGCCAACGTACGATCTCCCCGATCCACCTGGACTTCACCTAGTCCCACTAGGTGTGCCTAGTCTCACTAGGACTTTTCCCGTGCCAACGTGAAATCTCCCCGATCCACCTGAACTTCACATAGTCTCACTAGGTGTGCCTAGTCTCACTAAGACTTTTCCCGTGCCAGCATGCAATCTACTCGATCCACCTGGACATCACCTAGTCTCACTAGGTCTCTTCCAGTCAAGTCTCCAGTCAACCTTGTGTTAGGATGTATACTAAAAGCTTTGCTTTTGGTTAGGGTACATCTACATTTTAAAGAGATTCAGAAAACCACACAGTGCATGTTTACATTAGTATGTGCACGAAATGTCTAATACATAGTATTGTAGATAATATGGTGCATGGTGTCGCACAGAAGATCATGTTATCAGGTTCTTTGTCAAAGTTTAAGAAAGAGGCACATAACCAAGATGGAGTTGGACAAACCATCGGGATGGTTGTAGTGTAATTAGGTGTGGTTTATCTTAACCATAGAATTGCACTAGTGTACTCTGTGTACATTGAGTAGGACCAAAAGAGAGGTCATCCAATTTTGTATTGACCTAGTAAATTGGATTAGACCTCGGATAATATTATGGAGTACAATCTCTTAATCCCGAAATAATGACGGGCATATATTATTAATTATTATCTCTTTGATTTACCAATGGGTGAGATCTATTCTGTTAGATCGATAGGCCAGGTAAATTGAGAAATAATATTAATAATATAATGTGCCATTGATTATTGATGGAATCCGTGTCCTGGTGAGTTGGATGATGATGCCCCCTTGGTGTGCTCAAAAGGATCGTCATGTCAAATCTTGCAAGTGGACGATGGTCCAGCATGTCGAAAAGGTTGAGTGGTACTAATCAAGGATCAAGAAGATAATTAATTTAATTATCAGTAAATTAAATTAATTATTGGGCATATGATATCTTAAACACGGGGAGATGGACGACTCGTAATAGGTGGAGCCCATATGAAAATATGGGGGTTGGTGAGGAAGTACAATAGGATCCTTTAGTGGAATGGATCACCATTAATAGATCGGGTTTGGATCCATTAGGGGGCCAAAAACCAACTCCTCCTCATGGTCCCTATCTTAGCCCAATAAAACCCCATAGAGGTCATGATACAAGGCGGATTAATTAAGGAATTAATCTTTGGTTAATTAAGGAATTAATCTCTGGTTAATTAAAGGAATTAATCTCTGGTTAATTAAGGAATAAATTTATGAATAAATAAGAAATTAATCCCGAATTAATTTTGGAATTAATCCATAATTAATTGTAATTTTTCCAATTAATCATAGATATCCTATATATAAAACCCCTCTCCCTCTCTCCCTAATCTAATCCTCTCCCTCTAACCCATGGTGGCGCCGGCAAAGTGAAGGAAGAAAAGGGAGGTTTCGGTGAAGGCTTTCTCCCTTTCCTCCCTGGTTTCTCTTCCTCAAATCATCTTCAAGGGCTCGGCGTCAAGGAGAAAAGGAGGAGAGGTGCAGCCGGCGGTGCAGTTGGAGTGCTCGGCGCCGGCGAGGAAGCAAAGGAAAAGGGAGGGTGCGGTTTGATTACTTCCTCATCTTCTTCATCCTCTCTACCTCTCCTTGGCCGGTTCTTCCATGAAGATGGAGTAGAAGTTGGCGGAACAAGGAAGGGGTAGGGAGGTCGCCGGCGGTGTTGCTTCAGGCGAAGTAGCAGCTGGCGCTAATAAGAGGAGAGGAGAAGTAATTCTTTCTCTTTTCTCCTCCTCCCTTCTTGGGTTGCTAGGGCAAGGAAAAGAGAGATTTTTGGTTTCTTTTTTTTGGCCGAAGGCAACAAGGTGAAGGGAGGTGGTGATCACCGGATTCCTAGGTCCTAGGGTTTCGGTGCTAGGGAGTTGGGAGAGGAAGAAGCTACTCTCTTTCCTTTGGTGTTGGCACAAGCAAAGGAAGGAGAAAGGAGGATTGATCCGGTGCCTTGGTGACTCCGCATCTTGGTAGATCGTCGCCCACACGACGTCCAGGAGGGGGTTATAAGATAGAAGACTACGAGGTAAATGGCAAGGTATATCTCTCCCGAGCTCCAATTTATTTTGCTATGTCTTGTTTATGCCAAATTGCTTTGCTTCGTCATTTCATGCATGTTAATCAGTTATCTTGATTAGTTATCATAGATAATAATTAATTAACTGGACCTCGAAGATAAACACAAAAATCGGCGATCCAAACCGTTGCCTTTTCCGCGGTTAATTAATCAGGAAAGTTACAAGGCCTTAACCTTGGTTTCTGCTAAGTTGTAACTTGGATTAATTAACACGGCGACGTGTCGGCCGTTAGAGGGGCGGGTCTCTATTCGGATTAAATTTTTAATCCGTAGTCATAGAGAAGTCTCTCAGATATGACCACGTGGTTGTCTTGGAAACCGCCAAGTCATACCAACACCTTGACCCACTTGACTCACACGATATTCAAACATCATTATCAAACATCGAAACTGTTAGGCTGTATACTAAAAGTCTTATCTTTTCTGTATGAACATCTACATTTTGAAAGAGAATCACAAGATCACTGTTGCATGTTTATATTAGTATGTGCAAAATGTCTAATACTTTACACTATAGATAACATGGTGTGTGGAGTCACACAGAAGATCATGTTATCAGTTCCTTATAGAGTATACGTAAAGGTTCACAACCGAGATGGAGTTGGACAAACCATCGGGATGGTTCTAGTGTAATTTGGTGTGGTTTATCTTGACCATAGAATTACACTAGTGCACTTTGTGTGCATTGAGCAGGACCGACATAATGGTGATTCAATTTAAACTGACTTTATAATTGGATCAAACCTCAATTTATTATGGAGTACATGCTCTGAATCCTGATATAATAATGGACACATGTACATAGTATTTATTTCTTTGATTTACCAATGAGCGAAATTTATTTTGCTAAATCGATAGGCCCGATAAATTGGAAAATAATATTATTTATATTGTGTGTTGTTGATTATAGATGGAATCTGTGTCCTGGTGAGTCGGGATGATGATGCCCCTTGATGAGCTCATAAGGTTCATCATGTTAAATCCTGTAGGTGGACTTGGTCCAACATGATGATAAGGATGAGTGGTACTAATCAAGGAGTTAGAGGTTGATTAATTAAAATTTTTAGTAATTTAAATTAATCAATAGGCATTCGATATCTTCAACATGAGGAGAAATTGTACTTATAATAGGTGGAGCTCATATATAAATATGGGGGTTGGTGAGATAGTTATATGAAGAGCCTTTAGTGGAATGATTCTTCATTAATAGATCGGGTTTGGATCGATTAGCAGGCCAATACCCAACTTCTCCGCATGGTCCCTATTGTAGCCCTATAAATACCCCATGGTATCATGAAACCAAGGCATCCATTTGATCATCAAACCCTTGGCTTTTCTCTCTTCTCCCTCACCTTCTCTCTCCTAGGGCATCCAGCGGCAAGAAGAAAGAAGAAATCCTTTCTCTTCTTTCTTCTATCTTATCTTCTCTTGATTCTTGGTGCAAGGAAGTTCTCTTCTTCCAGCTGTGGCCAATGCAAACTTGAGAAGGAGTAGAAGAGGCAGTCGGCGGCGAGGGTGGTGTTTTGGCGCCGGCGGTAGGGTTTAGAGAAGTGGGCGGCAGCGGGTTTGATAGGGAAGAAGAAGAGCTTCCTTTCCTTCTTCATCTCAGCACCCTTGTGGCCGGCACACCTTGGAGCTTGGAGGTGGCCGGCGGGAGGAGGTGGAAGTGGTGGCCGGCGGTAACCCTTGGAGTTAGGGTTAGTTTGGTGCAAGGAAGAAGGAAGGAAAGGGATTGATTGGTAGGCCTTGGTGATTCTGATTCTTGGTAGATTGTCGCCCACACGACGTCTAAGAGGGGAGGGTCATACAATAGAAGATCGTAAGGTAACGAGAGGTATATTTTCTCTCATGGCTCCTTAGATTTCTATCATTTTATGTGGTGTTGATAATTAATCTTGTTGTTAATTATTTGGTAATTAATTATCATGATTAATTATTTTGGACCCCGATAATAAACATAAAAATCATCGATCCACTCATCGTCTTATCCGCGATTAATTGGTTTGGCGAGTTACAAGGCTTAACCTTCGTGTTTGGCCAAGTTATAACTCGAATCAATTAGTACGACGACGAGACAGTCGTTTGGAAGATAGGTCTCCATTCGGATTAAAATTTTTAATCCGTGGACATGGAGATGTCTCTCATGGACTACCAGGTATTCGCTTAGGAAACCCGCCAAGCTATCCAACAGCAACATCCAAACTTAAGCTCACCAAGCTTACCAGACATAAGCTCACCCAAGCCTAGTCAAACTAGGTCAACCCTGGATTGCACCAATAATCTCCCCCTTTTTGATGTTTGACAATATGTTTGAGAAAGACTAATCCCTATTAGCCTTTCAATCTCTCCCCCTTTGACATACATCAACAACTCTCCCCCAGAGTCTTTATGGTGAAAGACATGCCTAATGAAAACCCTATACCTTTCATTTGAACCCATGCTCAACCTTGAGCATTTATTGTAATGAAGATTCCCAATTTTCATTCTTTCACTTACCCCAAAATAAAAATTTAAACACATGCTTTTAAGGAAGGCCTCCCCTTAAGACATGCTCTAAACCTCTATCATTGCACCAACAATGATTTTTGAATTCCAAAACCTTTAGGAAAACTCACTCTAGGTTATGAGATTTTGAGATTCAAAAACTTGACTCAAAACCTCTCTTAAACCCTATAGTTTTCACCAAACCAATTCTCTTTATGATTTCATAATGAAATTTACCCAATTATACTTATAAAAGTATTCTAAAGGACTAGGGATTGTTAGGTTACTCAAAATTGGGTTATAGGACTGAAATCAAACAGTTTCAGTCATTCCAATCGATTGGTATTAGGTACCAATCGATTAAGTTATGCCTTAATCGATCATCTGATCGATTACGACTGCCCTTAATCGATCAACGGATCAATTACGCGAGCTTCTGTGCTCTCAGAAAAGGTTCACGAATCGATTGGTTGATGCCCTAATCGATCACCTGATCGATTGGGACTTTCTGATTTCTCAAAACAATTTCAAATCGAATTTCAGAAACTCCTAAATAATTCTACAAAATTTAAAAAATATTAAAATTTTGTGTAGACAATATTTATGACATATACTATCAGGGAAAAATAGTTTTCTATGAAAATAACTTCCTTTTTTAAAAATTGACATAAAATTGGAAAATATTGAGATACTTCAATGTTTCACTCTATCAAAAGATAGCCTTCACCAAGGTTTTCCAAGATAGTTTTGAAATATGTTTCAAAAACAATTTCCAACTATGTCCCTTGGTCTAAATGCACATTACTTGTACATTAGCTTTCCCAATGATTGGAGTTCTTTTACACTTATGTTTTGATGACCCTAAAACTCAATAGGTTGCATATTAATCAACACCTTGAGTTTTATTCATCACCCTAACATCTCACTTGTTTCTAATGTGTCTCAAAACATACACAAGTCAACTTATGATCTTGGTGAGATGTGAAAGTCATGTTCTCCCTAAACTAAGGGTTCATGCATTTTTACCTAGGCATTATAAAATTTAATCATCCACTTAGGATGTCAATTAATGGCAATGTCCTTAATTTTAATAAAAATTAAATTAATGCATGATAATGACTATGTCATGCATCATATGAGGATGTTCACAGCATGTAATAGATGATTCATATATGACATGACACATGATATTTTAATAATAAAGTATGAATAATGAATTATGATTTCATGGCATGTGATAGGGCATATAAATTATGGCATAATAGGCATAATAGTACAAAAGAAAATCCTAGATTTCCTATCTAAGTACCAATAACTCATCGTTAAGTCATTGATAATCCTAATTTTTTTCCTAATTTTCCACGATAATGCTGAAACTCCTCAACTTGCCATATCCTTGGATTTTAACCTAGTTGTGCCAACTTTCTTTTGTTCAATCTTCCAAAAGTGTAATTTGGCACAATTTTACTCCCCCTAGAGTAATCAAACGACTTCTTCATTTTCAAGGGTAGCAAATCCTTGAAAATGCCTCAAAGTGCCAACTTCATCAAGGTTGGGTTAACTACCCTTTCAATTTGAGTTGACACTCCCTAGACGTATCTAAGGTGTGACGAACACACTCTTAGGAACCTAAAACCTATTGGTGCTCCTTGGGTGTTCTAGGTATCCACTAGGGATAACTTCCCTTGATACCTTCCTAATGACTTTCCTAGGCTTCTCCAAAGCCTTAGTCATGTTGGTCTTGTCTTGGTCAACTCTAGGGATGGCTTCCCTTGTGACCTTGTCTTGACTTCTAGACCTAGATTGAGTTCCATACCTATATGAAACTCTATGGTAAGATGGATCATCACTTGTGGCTTTAGGTTTGTACCCCAACCCTTTCTTGCTCCTAGAGGGTCCTTGATTTCCTAAATCTAGGTTTTGATCCTTAGATCCCTTAAGAAATTTTTCTATTCTTTTGAGGGATTTCTCTAATGCTTCAAGTTTTCACGTCAAAACTTGATTTTCAATGCTTGGTTTTCTAAGATTGCCTTGGTAATTATCCTTCTTGGCGTTGCGTTGGGTAGGTCTACCATGAAATGTTTGAACTTGTTCCCTATCCTTAGTGTGGTAATCCTAGCATGGAAGGCTCTATAGTTTGCCTTAGGTTTTTCATGCCTCCTATTTTCATGATAAATAGCATTAAAGTGATAATAATTATTTTTAGCATGCATTTTATCATGATGAAAATAAGTATCATTACCTAATGGTACCTTAGTCTTATTCTTGGAGGCACTTGATTTGAGCTCCTTCTTTTGTTCTTGGTTGGATCCTTTTCCTTTGGACATTGGTTACGATAATGTCCCTTTTGTTTGCATGAGAAGCACACAATGTGCTTCTTACCCTTGTGTACCATGGGGCCGACCTCCTTTACCTTCTCCTTGGTCATGGGTGTCATTTGCATCTTTTTCTTGACCAAATTAGGACACTTGCTCTTATAGTGTTCTTTTTGCCTACACTCAACAGATAATGTGATCCTTATTTTTACAAATTGAAATTTTTATACCTTCATGGGGTGTAGAGGTGACACTTGATTCTTCTTTTTCTTTATTGACCTCGGATGATGATGGTGAAACCTTTCTTTGATTCGACGTCAATGGAGAATTTTGCTCCCCCTCAATCCTAGAGGTAGATGCCTCTTGAACTTCATGTTGGATCGGGGGTGAATATCGATCGTAAAATTTTCGGATGATTAAGAGAAATTACGCAGCGAAAAATAATAATCTTTCTTTTTACTTAGTTCGGAGTCGCAGTCGGCTCCTACTCCAAGGCCCACGGTCCATGACCGTTTACGATAGGCAATTCTATATTCGTAAAAATGTTTACAAGTTGGAGTACAAAATATAGAATTGAAAATGAAATTACAACATTTTACGAAAATAAACTTTTACCGACGACCGGAGTGGTTGGAAGTTCGGAGCAACGGGTCATCGGCGGCCCTTGAATCGTGAGTGCGGAGCGTGTCGGAGAATAGCGCTTGAACGAAAGTGTTGAGAGCGAGATGTTCGAGATGTTATGAAGTCGTGGGGGTGAACCCCTATTTATACTGGTCGCATAGGCGCCTGTGTTGAAGGGGGCGCCTGACATGTGGTCTCTTCTGCGAGAACTCCAATCCGCAGATTCGGCCAATGCTTATCCCTTCAACTGGGGCGCCTGAGCTGACTGGGGCGCCTGAGCTGACTAGGGCGCCTATGTTAATACAGGCGCCTAGCTTGACTTGGTCCAAAGGCTTTCGTGGCAGTATCCACACAGGTGCCTAGCCCAGTGAGGCGCCTCCTTCCAATGAGGCGCCTGAGCTGCAGAAACACTGTCCCATCGTTTCCTGCAACCAGGGTTAGTTCAAAACACAAGAAGCAAATATACATGATATATTAAACATTATTTACAGCCTAAGCTGTCTTGATTCTGACTTTGGGTCTCCTAAATGGAACCCTAGGTCGAACAGATGTGTAACACCCCAAATTTCCCTCTCTAGCGTTGTAATAATGGAACATGTGGCCAAGAATAATATTTTGAATTTAGTGGGAAAAGTTGTGAATAAGGAAATGTTAGGCATTATCTTGACACGTAGTGGATGTGTGATAATTATGCTTATGTATTATATTTAATGTTATGCTTAATATCCTGCACATGTATGAATGAATAATGATATGCATATGCATGTGTATGAATTAAATAAGTAGCATTCTCTAAGTGGGCTTTGGTTATGCGGGCTTGAAAAAGGAAGAGAAAGTAAAAAAAAGAGGAGGTGCCAAGGATTGAACCTTGGACCTTAAAAAAAAGCAAAGTCTTAAGAATGTTCATGTAACCAATTCACCTAGCAAGGGAGTGTTATTAGGAGGAGATGGGAAATTGTAGATGAATAGAAAATAAGTGAAGAGACACATGAAAATGAAGAGGCACCATTGAAAGGGGTGTTTGCCTTTTCACTCCCTATAAAAGAGCATGGGGAAAAGAAATGCCCAAGGCATTTTCGCATAGCACAAACCCTCCACTCTCTTCTCACCAAGCCTTCCCTCTTCCTCCTCTCCCTCACCGAGACCTAGGGTCTCCTTGCTGCCCCAAAACCGAGCCTCACAAATCGGAAGAAGAAAAGGAGAAGAACAAGAGGAGTACCAAGCCTAAGAGCCCCCTTTCTTCTCCAAAGTCTAGAACACCTTTTGAATTTTTAGCGCAAGAGGTAAGACTCCCTCACCTGCAACATAATAGCCTTGAATGTGTATTTATGATCCCTTATGTTTGCTTGTGATGTTGTGTGGAAAAAATGGAAGAAAGGTCATGTTGTGTGTTTCGGTCAAGGGAGGTTTTCTCTTTTTCTTGTTATGTTTAAGTTTAGATGATGTTTCTACATGCTTATTGCTACCTTCTTATAGCAGATGAATGATGAATACATGATGTTTGAATGCCTTTCATGATGTAAAGAACCTAGAACCTCTCGACCAAGTGGTGGAGATGGGTAGATGCATGTGTATGGACTAGGGTTTGATCTTATGTGAATTTCCTTTGCTTATGTAATGTTTTAGGTCAAGAAAGTTATGGAATCTATGCCTTATTAACCCTGTAACATTCGGCCAGCAACTAGACTAAGGGCTAAAATAGGTTCAAACTACAAATCATGTACCTAAACTAATGTTTAGTGAAGTCTAGACTACCCTTGTACTTGTAAATGATCTATTATGCATTTGTTCCCATGTTACATGAATTTTTATGCTATAACACCCTAGTTGTGAGTTTTGGCCAGCAACTAGATTGAGGGTTAAAATAGTTCAAAACCACAATCATGTGCCTAAACTAATGTTTAGTGAAGATTAGACTACCCTTGTACTTGTAAATGATCTCTTGTGTGAAGTGTGCACTTATTTCAATGTTATATGAATTGTATGCTATGAAACCCTACCCATAACGTTTCGGCCAGCATGTATTAAGATAGGAAAAGGAAGCTAAAACCAGTGTGTTGCCTTGATTAAGACAAATATGTTACATGAATGATGTGTTGATAAGACTAGCATGATGTTTGCTTCACTTGCATGTGTTTAAAGAAAGATCCTACATTGTCATGCTAATTATGTGAATGATTGTGCCATGAAAGTGTGCAAATACTCATGAATGATTGAATGTCTATAGTACATTCATTATAAAAGAAAGAAAAAGAAAAGAATGCATGTATGTATTTTACTTTAAAGTATGGCTTGTACCGGATCTTGAAAAAGATCCACGGTTCTGGACTACCGAAGTTGTCCCTAGGTTGAAAGAGAGTAGGCCTAGTAACCCTAGTAGGTCGAGACTAGCTACCTCGCATCTATTTAGGGATGCGCGCAAAGAAAGAATGGGTACAAGTCAGGGACCCCAATAAAGATGATGTATGCTTATGTTAAAGTATTACTTATTATGTTTTCTAAAGAGCATCCTAAATGTTGTTTTGCAATGCATATGTTTTATGTTTGTATGCATTCATGTACCTCATGTGCCTTATGAGTTTTATGTTATACATGAGATGTTATATGGCTTTCAAATATACGTGACATGTGGATTTAGTGAGTAGGAAAGAGCTTACTAAGTTTCGTACTTATAGTTGATTGCTTATGTTGCAGTCAACATAGAAATTACTAAAGGAAGGGAAGCTGCAGGAAGGGCTCGTGTGTGTGGTGGTGACTTGGCTGATCGATCCATTTTAGTGACATTATAGACTTAGCCCTTATCTTTATAATAAAACATGTTTTACTACCTTATACTTGATACTTGTTAGTTCTTTTGGAGTTTATTTAAGGCATGGATGCTACTAGATACTATATGATCTTTATACCCCCTTCTTGTTGCATGTGTTATAGTTATGTTTTATTTCCGCTGCAATGCTTTAGATTCATATGCAATAATATGCGTAAGTTAAGTAGGAAAAGGTAACGCGCCGCCTTAACGGTAAGGGGCGGGCGTTACAAGACGTCTAATGTTCTCTCCTACGGGGAACGCGTCCTCACCTACTCTTCTCGGGAGAATTTACCTTTATGCCAATCGGCTCCTCCAGTTGGACTTTTGCCCAGCTTCACTCACCAGGTCTTCGGTGCCCAATCACCGACCAGGTCTTAGTGCCCAGTTTCACTCACCAAGTCTTCGGTGCCCAGTCCTCGACCAGGTCTTAGTGCCCAGCTTCACTCACCATGTCTTATTGCCCAACCTTACGTCAGGACTTAGTTGTCCAGCTCGCGGCCAGAACTTAATGTCCAATTCAACGAACCAGGACTTAGTGCCTAGTGTACCTAGGACTTCCTTGCACACTTAATAAGCTTGTTAGATCACAACCAAATCTTAACTTCCGAACCCTTTGCCATCATCAAAACATAGGTTTGACTTTGGTGCTTCCGGCACCAACACTTCATCTTCGGATGTTGAACGTCTCTCAACTTTCGAATCTTCTTCCTCCGATGAATCTCTCTCTTTGGATTTGTCTTGATTTGGTACAGTGGAGGGATCTTCATGAAACTTTGCTAATTTGCTCTAAAGCTCATTGGCATCTTGAAATTCTCCAATTTTATCCAAGATTGTGCTTGGCAATAAATTTACCAATAATTTGGTCACTTTGTCGTTGGCCTCGTATCCTTGATTTGCTCCTCATTCCATTTGCTTTTCTTAAGAAACTTCCCTTTGCAACTTGTTAATCGATTACCAGACTCCTTAATCGATTGACCAATCGATTACCGAACACCTTAATCGATTGACCAATAGATTAAGAGAAGACTGAATCGATTACCCAATCGATTCAACCAACTTCTATTCTCGCAACTCATTTCTCTCAATCGATTACGGTTCGTCTTAATCAATTACCCAATCGATTACGGTCCACCTTAATCAATTACTCAATTGATTACGGCCCGCTTTCTATTCTTGGGAGACAATAACCCAACTGATTACCCAATCGATTGCTCAACCCTACCTTGCTTAGCTCAAGTCTAAAGTTCCTTTACCTAACCCCGATCAACCATGACTTGTTAGGACTTCCTTGCCAAGGGTCCAATCATCCCTTTGACCGACTTGGATTTTTCCTTTCCTAGTTCCCAACTAGGGTTTAACTTAGTTCCCAATCAAATTTGCCTAACACTCGAGTTAAATCTAGTCTCTCGGTAGACTTCCACCTTGCTAACGTGCAATCTCCCCAATCCACCTGGACTTCACCTAGTCCCACTAGGACTTTTTTTTTCATGCCAAAGTGCGATCTCCTCGATCTAATTGGACTTCACCTAGTTCCACTAGGTGTGTCTAGTCTCACTAGGACTTTTTCTGTGCCAGCGTTCAATCTCCCAGATCCACCTGGACTTCATCTAGTCCCACTAGGTCTCTTCCAGTCATGTCCCCAGTCAACGTTGACCCACTTGACACACACAATATTCAAACATCATTATCAAACATCAAAACATCCAAACTTAAGCTTACCAAGCTTACCAGACATAAGCTCACCTGAGCCAAGTCAAACTAGGTCAACCCTGACCTAACAAAGATTGCACAAACAAGTTCAGCCACGAGCTCTATTGGTTTGGCTGGATAGGGTTGACGGAATTGGCTTTGGTTAAAGATCAATTAGTAGTTTAATTGCTCAGGTGAGTGTTGCGGGTTGTGGCGAGGTTTCTCCACCCACAATGAGCTACACGAGATAGCCGGAGGCTTTCCAGTCATCCACCGACGGATCAGGATCGTCTACCTTATTGACAGTTGTGGTGTAGGAGCATTATCTTCAAACCACGATAAATTGGTTTGTCTTCCTTTGGGTTAGTTTTAGTTTATATTATTCCACCTACGCAAACTAACCGTGTAGGAAAAATGAGTGATGAAGTGGGTGAATGACTATTCACCCCCCTCTAGCTGGCGCACCAATTTCCAACAAGTGGTATGAGAGTCGGGATCACTCTTGTTGGACTAACTGCCAAAAGAGCAAAGGCGCTAAATGAAGATGGATTCAGAAGGTCTGCTAGGATGGGATACTCGAATCTCACCTCCATATGATCAAAACGACTTTGATTATTGGAGGAAACGGTTGGAGACTTGGTGTTTGGTATAGCTTGGCAGGTTTCCCTAGCGAATACCAAGTCGATCCGAGAAATATCTCCATGTCTACGTATTAAAAAGATAATCTGAATAGAGACTCGTCTCCCATCGACCGTCTCGTGCCGTATCGAACGATCCAAATTACAACTTAGCCAATTACCAAAATCGGCCTTGTAATTTGCTCGACCGTTTGACCGTGAAAAAGGCGACGAGTTCATCGCCGGCTTTTGTGTTTATGGTCGTGGTCCAGTTAATAATTTATTCATAAAGATTTGGAATCAAAATAATAAATTATTAAACATGAAATGATGAGACATCTAATCATGGCACATAATTGACATAAGGAAAAACAAAGGAGCATAGGGAAAGATATACCTTTCCGATAACCTCGCGGTCTTCTACTTTATGTCCCTCCCTTCGTGGATGTCGTATGGGCGATGATCTACCGTGATCCGAGATCACCAAGACCACCAAAAAATCACTTCTTATAGCCGACCAAAACCCTAGCCTAGAGGGTTTGCGCCGCCGACCCTTCTCTCCTCTCCCTTTGCGCCACCGACCGCCGAAGCCGCCTACAGCCCTCCAGACTAGCAACCCACCGTGAGAGGAGACTGAAGAAGAAGAAGAAAAGAACTCTCCTTCTTCCTTGCCCAATCGCCCACAACTTCCCCTTCTCCTTACCTTGCGGCGCCGCCGCTTGCCTCTCTTGCACCTCCTCTAGCTAGCCGCCAACCACCCATTACTGGCCACCGAGCACTGCAAAAGGGAGAGAAGCTCTCTCCCTTGTCTATGCTTGCTCCAGCCGAGAGGTGGTGGAAGAAGAAGAATAGAAAGGGAAGGAGAGAAACCCTTCCCTTTGCGCCGGCGCTAGCCCTAGGAGAGAGAGGAGGAGAGGGGAGGAAAGAGCCTTGGGTAGATTGGTTCATCTAGCCTTGGTATCATGATCTCCTAGAGTATTATTGGGCTAAGGTAGGGACCAAGAGGAGGAGTTGGTTCTTGGCCCACTAATGGATTTAAACCAGATCCATTAATTAAGATTCATTCCACTAAAGGATCTTAATTGAACTCCCTCGCCAACCCCATATTTTCATATGGGCTCCACATATTATGAGTTATCCATCCCCCCGTGTCTAAGATCTCGAATGCCCGTTAATTAATTAAATTACTGACAATTTAAATTAATTAACCTCTGAGTCCTTGACTAGTACCACTCAACCTTATCATCATGCCGGATCAAATCCACCTGCAGGGTTTAGCACGATGAACCTTTTGAGCTCATCAAGGGGCATCATCATCCTGACACACCAGGACACGGATTCCGTCAATAATCATCGGCACATCATATTAATATTATCTCCCAACTTACCAGGCCTATCGATCTAACAGAATAGATCTCGCTCATTGGTAAATCAAAGAAATAATAATTAATAATATATGCCCGATATTATTTCGAGATTATGGGATCGTACTTCATAATATAAACTGAGGTCCTATCCAATTATTGATTCAGTACAAATTGGATAATCTCGGGTTTCGGTCCTGCTCAATGTACTCATAGCACACTAGTGTAATTCTATGGTCAAGACCAACCACACCTAATTACTTACAACCATCCTGATGGGTTGTCCAATTCCATCTCGATTGTGGGCCTCTTATTTATACTAAGCAAGGAACCGATAACACGATCTTCCGTGTGACACCACACACCATGTTATCTAAATGCAAAGTAATTGGACTTCGTGATTCTCTTTTCATAATAAAGATGTTCATATAATAAAAGTCATGTCTTTCAATATACACATCGTACAATCTCTCACTTATACTTAAAGACACTGTTGTTTTCTCACTGTCATACATCTGACTCCTATATCCTCCACATTCCTATCAAAAACTCTAGCTGGAAGAGCCTTAGTGAAAGGATATGCCAGGTTGTCCTCTGATGTAATCTTGGCGACAGCTACTTCTCCTCGCTTTACGATTTCTCGTATCAGGTGGTACTTGCGCTCTATGTGTTTACTCGCTTTATGGGCTCGTGGTTCCTTCGAGTTTGCAACTACACCACTGTTTTCACAAAAGATTGCGATAGATCTGGGCAAATCAGGAATCACATCCAAGTCCATGATGAAGTTCCTGAGCCATACAGCTTCATTGGTTGCCTCAAAGGCTGCCACATATTCAGCTTCCATGGTGGAATCTGCCACGCACTTCTGCATGACACTCCTCCAAACAATGGCTCCACCTCCTAAAGTAAACACAAATCCTGAGGTTAAACTTACTTTTGTCCCTATCTGACTGGAAATCTGAGTCTGTATAACCCACAGGGACTAATTTGTCTGCCCGGTAAACCAGCATATAATCCCTAGTCCGCCTCAGGTATTTCAATATTTGCTTTACCGCAGTCCAATGTCCCTGTCCAGAGTTACTCTGATATCTGCTAACCATGCCCACGGCAAAACAGATATCAGGTCTCGTACACAACATAGCATACATAAGTCTTCCTACTACCGAAGCATAAGGAACTGCCTTCATTTCTTCTATCTCCTTTGATGTTTTCGGACACATCTCCTTGGATAGAGGAACTCCATGCCTGAAGGGTGGGAAACCCTTCTTGGAGTTTTCCATGCTAAAATGAGACAAGACATGTCAACATATGAAGCTTGGGATAAGCACAACATCCTTTTCTGGCGATCCCTTATGACCTTGATCCCAAGGATGTGTCCCGCTTCTCCCAAGTCCTTCATATCAAACTGCTTTGATAGCTAGACCCTTACGTTTGATAACACTTTGACATTGTTGCCAATTAACAAAATGCCATTTACGTAAAGTACAAGAAATACCACTACGTTTCCGTCACATCTTTTGTATACACATGACTCATCCGGGCATTGAGTAAATCCATATGATTGGATTACTTCATCCAAGTGGATGTTCCAAGATCTTGAAGTTTGCTTCAATCCATAGATGGATCGATTAAGCTTGCACACTAGATGCTCTTTGCCCTTTGCAATAAACCCTTCTGGTTGCTACATGTAGATGGTCTCCTCAAGACTTCTGTTAAGGAAAGCTGTCTTGACATCCATCTGCCATACCTCATAGTCCAAATGAGCTGCAATAGATAAGAGAATCCGGATCGACTTAAGCATGGCTACCGGCGAAAATGTCTCCTCATAGTCGATACCCTCTTTCTGAGTGTATCCTTTCGCAACAAGCCTAGCTTTGAAGGTCTCAACCTTCCCGTCTGACCCTCTCTTTCTCTTGTAGATCCACTTGCATCCAATGGCTTTTATAGCATTGGTTGGTTCTACTAGCTCCCAGACATGGTTAGCATCCATAAATTCTATCTCGGAGTTCATTGCCCTTTGCCAAGAATATGCATCCTTATCTTGGAGGGTCTCGTCATAGGTCCAGGGATCCGGTTCATTTTTACCAGAGACCAAGGCCGAAGACTCTCCCAAAAACATGAACCTTTCAGGCTGTCTAACAACCCTCCCACTACGACAAGGCAGCACCTGTGTATCCTCAGTGACACGCGATGCAGTGACTTGTGGTGTGTCCTCTTGTACAATTGGTCCTAAAGTCGGAACGTCCCCCCTTAACTCTTCAAGCACTAGTCTACTCTTGGGCTTATGGTTCATCATATAGTCTTGTTCTAAGAATCTGGCTAGGATAACCTATCCCACCCATGGGAGATTCCACCAGTGTCTGGTCCACTGTAAGGATCACCATCGCCATCTCGATCGGAATGTCGTAAGCCTCAATGGCCACTTGTAGAGCTTCTGGCCTCACTCTAGAAGAGGCGGACTCATACCACTCCGCTTGGTAGCCCTCCATGGTTCCTAAGGAAAAAGAAGAAAAGGAAGCAGAAGACTTACGCGAAAGGAGTCCTTAGGAAAGAAGACGAAGACGAGGTCTGCTGAACGGTGGAACCGAAAGATGGCCGAACATCTTCGCCTCCCCTTCTTTGCAATAGGGGCAAAGCACATGGACGGCGGGAAACAGCTACACCGAAGCGATGCCACTGAACAGCCGTTTAATGTGAGCCAGCTACAACTGTGCATGTCAGCAGGAGATCGCGAGGAGAGCAGTTGTGGCACGTGGCGAAGATGAATTCGCGAATGGGTTTTTTCACTATTAAGGAGCGCTATGCGCTTTTATAGGTGATGGACGGCTATCATTGCTGCGCCTCGAGAATTGCAGGAGTCTTTTAGGAAGGCTAATTCATAGAGAGATTACCTTGGACCCCGGGACGAATGTTTCGATTCCTCAGACTCAACATGCAGACAATAAAGTAGTAATGGGTGCAGGGACCCACCATAACATAGCGTCTTCGCTACCCCATTAGTCTAATCAGTCAACAACACTTCCTTCGATTAGACTTGAAGAGGGGACTTGTGATGGGGTTAAGCACCCCGTGACTGACACGTGAACTAAAGAAGCTATGTGGCAAGATCTACCGGGTCTGGACGACTCTCTTTCCGTGACACCCGAGACCCCCTCGGGAAGGGGATTTTCGAGACCACCTCGAGTAGGCAACCTCTAGAGACCGACCCGGGAGGACACATGACCGGGATCACCTTGGGAGGTCAGGTCCCCGAGATCACCTCGAGAAGGTAAATGCTCGGGACCTCCCAGGCCAAAAGATCCAGTGATTACCTTGGGGTAGCGGAGCCCAAGGAGCACTCGACCGCAAGTAACGGTCCCCTTTCTTCGGATTTGCGGATAATTATCACTAATTATTACGGGATAATCATGACCCATAATTACTGTAACGGTCCAGATTTAACGGCTGCGTCGACCATTGTAAGGGTTATCCCGTAACCGACAATTGGGGGGACGTGGCGAAGATCGTGGAGACACATGCGACTGCCACCTCAGGTATAAAAGGTACTTCAACACCGGTAAAGGGGTTACGCACACTCTAACTTTCACATTTTCCTTGCTTCTTAACATCTCCTAGACTGAGGCACTGACTTGAGCATCGGAGTGGGCTCTGCCGGACAACCTCCGGTGTGTTCTCATTAACTCTCGTGTTAATCCTGCAGGGCAGAAGCTTCTCCTCTCTCGTCGTCATCCTGGTGGACTGAAGTCCGATGACTGGTCATCAACGTCGATTCCTTCCGGAACACTAAGCATATGTCTCCCCTTCTTGGAATTAATGTCTTGCTCATTTACTACCTTCTTTCCCTTAGGCATGGTAGTTTGGGCCCTATTTTGTCTAGCCTTGGATAATGATTTCCTAGGGTTATCTACCTTATTAACTCTATTCTTATAATTATACCTAAATCCATGATTATGCTTGGGTAAATAATCTACATTATTTTTAACAAGCATATAGGAATTTGAAATTGGATTAAATTTTAAATAAGGGATCACCTTCCCTTTGAAGCTCCCCCTTGATTTGAGCTCCTCTTCTTCTCTAATTTCTTCAAATATCCTATCTTCTTGAGCTCTCCTTTCCTTGAGCATTTTGTGTCATAGTGGCCCCGCTCACTACATGTGAAGTAAATTATATGTTTCTTATCTTTAATTCAATCCCTAAAACCCTCATTAGTTTTTAAATGAACTTTACCGAATTTAGGGTTTACCTCTTTTACCTTCTTGAGTGAAGGACACCTACTTTTGTAGTGTCTCATTTCTCCACATTCAAAGCATTTGATGTGGGATTTCCCATTCTTTTCGGTAGTTGAGGTTGAGAATTGAGCTTCCAAGTTCTCCTCCACCTTGGATTATTCTTCTTCTTCCTCACTTGAGGATGTGGGCGATTCCACTTCCTCCTCCTCTTCGGATGTTGAACTCGATTCAACCTCCGATTGGTCCTCCTACTCTTGTACCAATGAGCACTTATCCTTGGGCTACTCCACACCTTGTTCTTGTGTAAAATTCTCATGTATAGCTATCACCTTTCTTCATAGCTCATAGACATTCTTGTAATCACCTACACAAGACACAATATAAGAAGGTAATAAGTTTAAAACAATTCTCGTTACCTCCTTATCCGCCTCCACTTCCTCCTTTTGATTCTTTGTCCAATACCGAGGTCGGAGGCGTTTCCCCTTTTTATCCATTGGAGCTTCAAACGGAACCTCCAATGCGGTCTAATGGTCCGAATCCATTTGGAACCAAGTGTAAGATGTGTATACTAAAAGACATGACTTTTAATATATGAACATCTTTATTATGAAAAGAGAATCACGACTACACTAGGTGTTTGTTTATAATAGGACATACACGAAGTCCAATTACTTTGCATTGTAGATAACATGGTGTGTGGTGTCACATGGAAGAACGTGTTATTGGTTCCTTGCTTAGTATAAATAAGAGACCCACAACCGAGATGGAATTGGACAACCCATCAGGATGATTGTAGTGTAATTAGGTGTGGTTGGTCTTGACCATAGAATTACACTAGTGTGCTATGAGTACATTGAGCAGGACCGAAACCTGAGGTTATCCAATTTGTACTGACTCGATAATTGGATAGTACCTCAATTTATATTATGGAGTACTATCCCTTAATCCCGAAATAATATCGGGCATATATTATTAATTATTATTTCTTTGATTTACCAATGGACAAGATCTATTCTGTTAGATCGATAGGCCCGGTAAGTTGGGAGATAATATTAATAATATGATGTGTCGACGATTATTGACGAAATCCGTGTCCTGGTGAGTCAGGATGATGATGCCCCCTTGATCAGCTCAAAAGGTTCATCGTGCTAAACCCTACAGGTGGATTTGATCTGGCATGATGATAAGGTTGAGTGGTACTAGTCAAGGACTCAGAGGTTAATTAATTTAAATTGTCAGTAAATTAATTAATTAATGGGCATTCGAGATCTTAAACACGGGGGGATGGATGACTCATAATATGTGGAACCCATATGAAAATATGGGGTTGGTGAGGGAGTTCAATTAAGATCCTTTAGTGGATGAATCTTAATTAATGGATCGGGTTTAGATCCATTAGTGGGCCAAGAACTAACTCCTCCTCTTGGTCCCTACCTTCGCTCTATAAATACCCTAGGAGATCATGATACCAAGGCTAGATGAACTAATCCAAGAAACCAATCTACCCAAGGCTCTTTCCTCCCCTCTCCTCCTCTCTCTCCTAGGGCTAGCGCCAGCGCAATGGGAAGGGTTTCTCTCCTTCCCTTTCTCTTCTTCTTCTTCTTCCACCACCTCTCGGCCGGAGCAAGCATAGACAAGGGAGAGAGCTTCTCTCCCTTTTGCAGTGCTCGGTTGCCAGCAAGGGGTGGCCGGCGGCCGGCTAGAGGAGGTGCAAGAGAGGCAAGCGGCGGCGTCGCAAAGTAAGGAGAAGGGGAAGTTACGGGCGGTTTGGGCAAGGAAGAAGGAGAGTTCTTCTTTTCTTCTTCTTCTCCAGTCTCCTCTCAAGGCGGGCTGCTGGTCCGGAGGGCTGTAGGCGGCTCTGGTGGTCGACGACGCAAAGGGAGAGGAGAGAAGGGTCGGCGGCGCAAACCCTAGAGGTTAGGGTTTTGGTCGGCTATAAGAAGGGATTTTTTGGTGGTCTTTGGTGATCTCGGATCGCGGTAGATCATCACCCACGCGACATCCACGAAGGGAGGGACATAAAGTAGAAGACCGTGAGGTGATCGGAAAGGTATATCTTTTCCTATGCTCCTTTGTTTTTCCTTATGTCAATTTTGTGCCATGATTAGTTGTCTCATCATTTCATGTTTAATAATTTATTATTTTGATTCCAAATCTTTATGAATAAATTAATAACTAGACCCCGACCATAAACACAAAAGCCGGTGATCAACTCGTCGCCTTTTCCGCGATCGAACGGTCGAGCAAATTACAAGGCCGATTTTGGTAATTGGCTAAGTTGTAATTTGGATCGTTTGATACGGCACGAGATGGTTGATGGGAGACGGGTCTCCATTCAGATTATTTTTTTTAATCCGTAGACATAGAGAGGTTTCTCGGATCGACTAGGTATTCGCTAGGGAAACCCTCCAAGCTATACCCAACAACTGGTATCAGAGCTGAGGTTTCCGGCTTTGTATGTTTAGGATTGGTTAATTTTTGCATTTATCATACTTGTTATTTTGTTGTATGATGCGTGGATGTGCATAGGCTAACTTTGTGTTGTAGGCGTGAGATTCCAACTTCATGGTCAAATATGTGTTGTTGTGTGATTGATATGCAAATTTTTGTAATTAAATACGACACATGTTTAGCTGAGTTTTTTATTTTACAGTTGATCTAGAATCATGTACACTCCTTCTTGGAGTATAGGATCGTTGATGTAAATAATTAGCTAGATATTTCGACTCGGAGATCCCTCGAGGTAGCTTGCGCCGAAGGAAGGGAGGAGCGGATGAAGTAATGACACGACTGGAGGCACATTAGAGACAAAGGGCCATGAAAGTTAGAAAATCTAGGATTTTCTTTGATTTTATTTCATGTTATTGGTTATATGCTTGGTTGTGTGGTAGTGCTAGAAAATTCCTCGAGATAAATTACTAAGTGGGAGAGGGACCCTAAGGGTCTCGTGGCTTCCATTACAATTCGACAAGTGATGCGAACAAGTCTGTGCGTCGGCTCTGAGTGCCTTCCTTCCCATCGGATGGACTTGTTCTGTGGATCACTGGGTCGAAAAAGACTATAGAGAATTATTGAAGTGCGTGAGTACTTCCCCATCGGAAGGCACATAATCAAAAATAATTCTCATAGTGTCGTGTAATGGTACACACATAGATGCAAATAATAGTATCCTCCCCATCGGAGTCACTGCTATTATTTCACAGAGCCGAAGTGAACCAACTATTGATCTTACTTGTCAAAAAGTTTGGTTGACAAGATAGTAAGATTGATGGGTAAAACATCCTCTTACGAATGTAGGGGTTCGTATACGTCCACACCATTGTGGCATGCGAATTTCTTGGTGTATAGGGGTGTTGGTTGATTTCGAAAATTAATTGTTATGAGGAATCAATTTATTTTCGATTTCTAAAGTAGTGTATGTTGTGATTCTCAAGTTTTTCATAATGGCATTTACCCCACTAGCTATAATTCTTCAGGACAATAAACTTACTGGCCCAAACTACATAGACTAGAAGAGGAACCTAGACATTGTCCTCACTGCTGAAGAGTTCAAATTTGTACTCTTCGAGGAATGTCTGGAAAACCCTAGAGAAGACTCTGGTGAAGAGTTGAGGGAGCGTTACAAGAAGTGGAAGAAGGCAGATGAGATGGCGCGGTGCTACATTCTGACATCTATGTCGAATGTGCTGCACCATCAACATTAGGCCATGCCCACTGCTAGTGACATGATGCTGAACCTCAAAGATCTCTTCGGGCACCAAGGTCGAGCTGTTAGGCAGTCCGCAATGAAGAGTCTGATGTCGACCACTATGGATGAAGGGACACCCATGAGGGATCAGTCCTAAAGATGATGGCTCACCTCAATGAGATTGAGGTACTGGGAGCTGAAATCGATGGGGAATCCCAAGTCGATATTATACTCCAGTATCTACCTAGGAGTTTTGAGCAGTTCAGGCTCAACTATAATATGAACAAAAGGAATTATACGTTGGGTGAAATGCTAGGAGAACTCCAGGTGGCAGAGGGCCTCTTTCATCAAAACTCACAGGCCTTAGTAACTCAAAAGGTTTCTCCTTCTGTGTTGAAAGGCAGGAAGAAGAAGAAACGAGGAGGGTTCAAGAAGGCAGCAGCATTGCAAGGACCCCGGACTGGCGTGAAGAAGCCGAAAGGCAAGTGCTTCACATGCAAGCAAACTGGGCACTAGAAAGTGGATTGGCCCCATCGTCAAAACAAAGGTATTTCTTCAGTCTTAGTCGTTGAAACATGTTTAGCGGTGCTATCTACCAGTACCTGGTGTATAGATACATGAGCCACTGACCATGTATGCAATACCCTGCAGGGGTTCCAGGAACCCTGATGACTAGCTAATGAAGAAATCGTGGTCTACATGGGCGATGATACAAAGGTGGCAGCAGTTGTAGTAGGAGTTTTCTATTTATCTTTTGAGAGAAATAAAGTATTAGTTCTGAGAGATTGTCTTTTTGTACCCTCGTTTAGAAAGAATCTAATTTCAGTTTCTAAGTTAATAAAGGATGGATATTCTGTTGCTTTTGATAATAAAGTTGTTATTAAAAGAAATAGAGAGATTATCTGTTTAGGTACAATAGTTGGCAATCTGTATACACTAGAACCAATGACTCCCACGATGCACACTGAAGTAAATAGCTCTTCATCTAACCTAAATATGAGAAAAGAGCCTTCTAAGATAAATCAGACATACCTTTGGCACCTTAGACTTGGTTATATTAACCTTAATAGGATTCAGAGGTTGATAGCAAATGGGCCCCTATGAGTCTTGCTTAGAAGGTAAGATGATCAAGAGGCCTTTCAAGGCTAAGGGGTATAGGGCCAAAGATGTGCTAGAACTGATTCATTCTGATTTGTGTGGTCCTATGTCAATCCAGGCTAGAGGTGGCTTCGAATATTTTGTCACTTTCATTGTAAGTAGAGTCAAGGCTCCGCTTCCCCATTCCTCCTTTCTTCATGAATGTGCCCTCCTATTTTGGTATCCCTCTCCGTCAGATGGCTCCCAACGCCTTTGCTCAGATGGGTGGGGCATACATTATCTTTAAACTCTTCGACATTTCTCTGACCCCTTGCCTTTTCCACTCCTTCTTCGTTCCGATTGGTTCGCGAGGGGCATTTAGCTTTACAGTGTGCCCAAGTCATAAGTTCTTAGAAGAGTTCCCTTCTTCTCATAAAGGATGGAAGGAGAAGTTTTTCTTCATCCGACTGCCCCACAATCCTTTCAGCTCCCATCGCTGGACGGAGAATATGCCAGCTCCCCTTATCCTAGGAAATTTTCTACAAGGTCCCGCCTACCAGCAAGCTTGGAGCATTCCCTCTAGCATGGAGTTCAGTGGCCTGGGCCTGGTACAGAGCGAGGAGCTCATGTACCGAGTGGGCCTCAGCCCTAAAGTGACCTGCATCATCCCCAGCCTTGTTATATTTACCTTTTCCATCAATGTCTGTTAATTCTAACTGATGTTCTATTGTATGTCTATTGCAGAAGAAATCATGCTCTCGAAGGTGATGAACCGGCTCATCAAATGGGATGAAGCCAACAAGGGGGCATTGGATCCCCCTCCAATCCCTCTTGCCTCACCCTCTGCTTCAGTTGAGTCCTCGGAGGGGACTGCCGAATCATCCAGTGAGCCTGTGGTGCCGAAGCAGAAGGAGGCTCCTACCGAGTCTCAGACACCTGCCAACCAACGGACTCCGGGGCTATCTATTGACCTAGAGACTTGCGTCCCTTCATAGAGTGATCCTCCTACTACTCCTGTCCATATGGGGGAGTTTGCGGGGAAGTCATGGCCTCCTGCCGACCCACAAATATCAAAATTCTCTAGGCGGGAAATGCGGAAACTCCCGGAAGGCCTAGCTCCGAGACGGAAGAGGTTGCGTCATACCGGCCCCAGCACGCTCCCTTCCATTCCCGAGGAGGGCCTTCCCCTTTTTGAGGATGAGGATACCATCCCCTCATCTCCGCCTTCCCGACAGCCTGCCCCTATTGATACAGGCAGTCAGGACCTTGGCTCTTCCCCGATCGATCCTTCCGAGGCCCCGAAAAGCAAGCAAGCTTGCCTACCAAGCCATGGATGCAGCTCAACCACCTACGCAAAAATCTTGATGCGCCCTTGGAGGTTGCCATGCATTCTTTTCCCCCGGTGCAATTTAAGAAGGTCCTTGTCGAGAGCCTTTCTTCCGAGGGGGCCTCCAGTTTGGAGGAGGACGACTCTGGCCCCTCTACAGTGCCACTTGGGGCCCCCACTGTCCAGCCAGTCCTCCCGCATAGACACCCCTCACCCTCTGTGAGCCGGGTTGACCTCCCGAGAAGTCAAGGGGTCCGAGGAGGGGAAGTCATACAGGTCTCCGCCGGGCCTCTCACTACCGTCTGTGAGTCTCTTTTGAAGGTAAGTGTTCTAGGTGCGTAGGTTGTTTCCCTTTATGCTTTATAACTCCTTTGCATCATGATAGGTGGCTCAAGACTGCCTGACAACCGGTTGCCACTTGTATGCTTGACCGAAGATTGAGGCCTTGACCCGCAGAGCACTGAGAGTAGAGGTCGTAGCCGACCATGAGCATAGGGCGGGACTCATGTAAGTGGGGGTTAGCAGAGCTTTCCAAGCAAAGGTGGAGCATTAGCTGGACACCCTGCTCTCCATGGAGTCTTCCCTACAGAGTGCTTGGCGACGGGAACGTTTGATGTCTGAGAGGGTTGTGGCCCTTACAGACGACCTACTCCGGGTGACTCAGGAGTGGGACCGACTTCAGGCAAGGGAGGAAAAGCTGTCGAGGGATGTCCGACTCCTAGAGTCTTCGGCTTGGAAGCTGAACGAGCTCATGAAGGATCAAGCGCACCAATTGGCCCAGAAAGAAGACGCCCTCATGGCGGCAGCTGACGAAACCCAGGCGCGATCGGAAGCTCTGGCTACATCAAAAAAAACTCAGAGAAGCCCTGGAAGACCAGGATAAAATGCCTTCTGAGGTGTCTCGGCTAAAGATTGCTTAGGAGGCGGCCATGGGAGAAATGCATGATCTTCGGGTGGCGAAGGACTCCCATCTCAAGGAGGCTGAGGTAGAATTTAAGGCCAAGTTCTTGGAGTTGAACGAATTTGGCGACATCCTGGCCGGTCAAGTAATGAAGCGTTTGAAGCAGGGCTTCTATGGCGCCATCGATCAACTAAGGAAGGCCCAACTCTTGCCTCCAAACGCCGACCTGAGCTTTATGAGTATTGGCCGAGTCTGGGAGGAGCTCCTTCCAGAAGACAAGGAGTTGTAGGAAATAGAGAGCTATTTTCCCCTCCGAACCTTGCCTTTTTCCCGTTCCTGTTTACTATCTTCTCCGACTGTACTCATTTTGATTTGTAATGAAAAACCTTTTTGGTCTTACTGCCCTGAGTATCTTTTTGTCTGGTTCCTTGTATTATTTCTCCTTGATGTGAGATCCAAGGGGATTAAAGAGCCAGTGTTTTCCCCCGATGCTAGGAGCCAGATCACAGATTAACATTCTTGACAAATAAGTATTCCTTCCCGGCCCGTGGGGCAAGGGAGCCAGGGAGCTAAGCTCATCCCCAACAACCTCTTAGGCTGGTTTCAAGAACCCAAAGCCCCTCGTGATGCCAGGTGTTTCCTAGACCGAGATATCCTAGGGGACTTTCGGGTTCGACCCTGGGTGTGGGTCTCCCCACGGTAGCCCCGAAAGTTCGACTGTCGGGCCTGAGGCTATTCATCTGTGGGACCCGTGTTGGTTCCCTTCTCCATTGAATGCTTGATGAGTTTGCGGAGTCCAAACAATCGTCTCCTGGTCGAAGGCGGTCCCTTGAATTGCTTCATAAAGGTTCATGAATTCCGAGGTGTCGTCGAAGCATGCCAGTCAACGACGACAAAAAAGAGGTGATGCATCAAGATTGGCATTCATTATTGCGCCCGCGTCGTGCCCTCATTAAATGCACAAGGGCGGCTATCACTATAAAGGTGGCATGTTGAACTGCTCTTCCCCCTCCACCTTTTCCCCCTCCTCTTGATAGAACCCATGAGCAAGGAGGGGAAAAGAGGTTGCAGCCTGGAGGTGAAATCGGAGAGGGAAGAGGTTCGCCACCCAGAGGTGTGCAAAGCCACTTTAGCACAAGCTAAGCCAAGTGCTCTCAGATCCACCTGTGAATCATACAGCATATCAGTACATCCTCCACCGTTCCCCTTCTGACAAGGGACATCTGCATCACCAGAGAGCATAATAGAGATGATGTCACATATTTCCCTGGAGAGCACAGCAGAGATGGAACCACATGTTTCACCGGAGAGTCCAGAAGAGACATCACATGTTTCTCCAGGGAGCATAGCAGAGATAATGTCATCTCTTTCACCCAAGAGCGTAACAAACTTCCCCGGACTTTATATCAGAAAGTGTCTCTTGTTGATTGCTCCCCGGCCTATTTCCAATGCTCTCCACCTCCTGATCGCTCAACTCCTCAGGTTTTGGGCATCGGCCGGCCCCACCCTCAATGGTTGAAGCAAGGTTACACATTAGCATCTCCGTAGATCCGACGGACAGGAGTGCTGCGGCCAAACATGTTGGGACCGGGTGCATGTTGACATGGATACGGGTTCGTAATTTTAAAATTTAATTATGTGCAGCGGAAGGTTTAGCATAAATAATTTCTCAAATTATTTTAACCACATATCTAGCATGCAACCTTATGTTGTGGAGACATGATCATACATTTAAAATTTTGCAGAAAGTAAACTAATTTACTTAATACCTCGCGTAACTCGTAGAAAGGGATGAGATCCAACCGTAGCGTCCCTTGGAAGCTCCGCCTCTATTCGCGTCCACACCGAGTTTTCTTCGGGATGACTTCGCAAAGTCACGAGTTTCGTGCCGACAAGAACTACTAGATTCTCCAAAGGCATGACAAGAATACCAAGAGAGAGATGAAAAACTAACCACCAAATGAAGAACGGAATCAAGATTCTGGGAGAAAGGAAGGAGTTGCGCCCGCTTCTTCTTCTTCTTCGGTAGCTTCTCGGTGGATGAGGCTCACGGCAACCAAAGGGAAGGCCTCTAGGGCCGGCGCCACTAGAGGAGGGAGAGGGAGAGAAGGAGAGTGAGAGAGGCTAGGCAAGAATCCTTGATCTCTTGGATTAATTTCCAAGCCTTGCCTTGGTACCTTTATATAGTAGCCTCTTAATCGCCAAGTCTCCTCTTAACGGAATAAATTTTTCATAAGAAATTTATCTTATAAATTTTTTTCATGAATTATTCCGTTATGCCAAGTTTTATTATAACTTAATTTATAATAAAAACAACCATGTCTCCCCTTTTATTATGGAAAGAAATTTCTTTATATAAATTTCTTTATATAAATTTCTTTATCATGGTAAATCAATCCATTATTGATTTTATAAAATAAAATAAACCAATCCAAGGTTTATTTTAATTTCCATGAAAAATAAATCTCTTTATAAAAATTTCTTTATACAAATTTCTTTATCCATAATTTTATAAGACAAACCACGGGCGGTTTATTTTATAAATTTGAACCAAACAATTTGGTTCTTCCCTCTTATTGTGGCCGGCCAAACAAAGAGGGTGTGGACCCTCTTTGGCCGGCCAAACCCAAGACGAAACCGTACGAATTAAACTCATTTAATTAGTCCAATAAGTCTTCAAAAGACTTAGCCATTTTATGCTTCCGATGCATCTCTGAAAAATTCAGATTCGACTTATCTCTCTTGATCGGAAAATCCAATTTTCAACTCGTTTTAAATCCCTCGGATTACTCATAGTACGTGTGACTAAATAGGCTTTCGATTTATGTTGGCCGTCTATAATTAACCAATTATAGAACGATCATGAGTGGCACCTAGTAGTACATCATGATCCCCAATTAATCGAAAGATCAACAGTTGACCTCAAAAACTATTCTGAACACCTTCAGCAGCTTTAATGAATCGTGCCTCATTCCCTTCACCATCTTATACCCACTTGGTTCAGGACACGGTCATTGTGTGTCAGTCCCCACTAGGCTGACTACGTCACACCTAGCCCAAGTAATGTCTTTCTCGTCCAACGGATTCTAATTACTCTCATGTTTCTGGGAGATTCATACTTGGAACATGTGCTGCTCTGGCCAGAGGCTTCGAGTAACAATCCGACGATAGGCCTTGGGTATACATCCCCTCGCAAGGAGTGGTGAATTCTTTGTAGGCTGTTCAAACATCTTCAGGCACTTCGGCTTATACCCAATCATCCTGGGTCCACACCTCCTTGGAGATGCTTGCTTAAGATGTCAACGTATAAGTCTTCATGACCAAGATGACTTGAACACCGCAAGTCAAAGGAACATCGCACTTAAGCTGCAGTAAGAACTTCATTGACATATCTATATATAGACTACCATATGAAGTTTTACAGTCAGTCACTCCAATGAACTAGTTCCCTTAACTAGCATTCATGTTTATCTCCGGACATCCCAATGTCACCAGCCAGTGAGAATCAACTGATTATTCAAATAGTGAATATTCATTTATTAACGTAAATGATTACAATCATAAGGCGATTGCCTTAGGACACTTCTCTCATATTACTAAGAAGACATCCCCCCAGGTTTCTCGATGCCGGTCAGACATGGGATAGGTTGCCATCCAAGGGGAAGGAGTTGGAGCTGCTACCTTTCCTTTTCTCCCTTTGTGTTTTACTTTTCGTCTTTGTTTCCAAATGTAAGTTGTATGTAAGGCATAATCAGGACCTTTGAATGGAACTTGCTTGTCCCTTCACCTTGCGCATACAAAATGTTTCCTTTTCATCTATGCACTGTCATAAGGATAGTTTAGGCATTAAACAGCGTCCTCTACCTTTCGGGATTTATCTTTAGCGGAGGACCAAGGGGTCCCAGTCACGACCGAAGATTAGATGTCACCACCAGAATGAAGATGGTTCCCAGCTCACTCGTCACAAGGAGACGGATCTGAGCTCAGGGCCAGCCGACGAATATGAGGCATTGGGGGGATCCCGGCCAAGGAATGGTCTTCACCGGGTCAACTGATTGCATCCCCTCTATATACCTATCTTTTGTACTTCTTAGAGATGTCATTGTCAAGGTGTTCCCCTTAGAACTAAAGGGAAACTTGTTACCTCTGATGTGTTTCCATGTCTAATGACGTTGTTCTACATACAGTCAGCTATGTGTTAGCCTTCTTCTACTACATCCCCCAAGCCCCTCCCAATTCATAGTTAGGGGCTGTAGGGGTTACTCAGCTCCTGGTCGGGCCTCCGCAGCCCTTGAGCCAAGCCTACTCACCTCGGGCATCCGAGCGTCTCGAGGTAGTAGGGTTTTTGTTTTATGGTTGGGCTTCCGCGGCACCCAGACCAAGCCTACATGTCTTGGGCATCCGCAGCACCGTGAGGTAGTACGATTTTTGTTTCTTGGTTGGGCATCCGCAGCACTTAGGCCAAGCATACATACCTCGGACATTCGCAGCACTGTGAGGCAGTAGGGTTTTTGTTTCTTGGTCGGGCATCTGCAGCACCCAGGCCAAGCCTATATACCTCGGGCATCCGTAACTGATGCGAACCCAAAGAGAATAAGTCTCAAGAACACACAACAAATGGAAGAAAGAGGGAAAGATAGTCTAAATCGAAAAGATGGAGAATAGAAGAAAGAAACCTTGACCCAATGCTTAAGGAAATAGAAGAAGAAGAAGATAGACGCCACAATCTTGGGATGGAGGTTGATAAGTCTTGAACGCCACAAGGGGATGCCTTGATAAGTTCTAGTTCAATGAAGAACCAACAAGTGAGAGCCTCACCATGTAGTAGATTGAATAAGCCAAAAGTTACATGTTGTGGCTGCCACCCCCTATATTTATAGCTATAGGGTGACCTAAAAACCCTAAAAGGCCAAAAGGAAGCCCATTTAGTGGAGGCCTATGTAGACTACATAGGCCTATTGAGCTCTTGGCACCATTACAACCCAAATAAAGCTAGAAATTGGGCCTAAATTGAACCCACAAAATTAACATATCCTTCTTACATAGAGAAGAGACTAAGGAGACTAGTTAAGCTCATCTAAGGCTTGAATTAGGTTGACTAAGTCATATGACTTGCTCTTGGTCAAACCTTCTTCAATGGTAGCTTTGGCCTTTACATCTTCAATAAGCACATTAAGTGCTTCTTTCATCTTTTTAGCCTTAGCCCTTGTAATTGGGCCTCCTTTGATGCATAATGGATCATCAACATCTTCAAGAGTGGGTTGAGCATGATCCGTATCGTTAGCTTGTTGGGCAACTTGTCAATTCCTTTGTCTCCATCAGTAACTCCACGAGGTAGTAGGATTTTTGTTTCTTGGTTGGGCATCTGCAGCACCCAGACCAAACATACATACCTCGGGCATCCGCAGCACCGCGAGGTAGTAGGGTTTTTGATTCATGGTCGGGCATCCGCAGAACCCAGACCAAGCCTACATACTGTTGGTGCAGAATGCACCCAAGTCAAACCTGTGTTTTGATATTGGCAAAAGGGTTCAAAAGTTAAGGGTTAGTTGTTGTCTAACAAGTTTCTTGAGTGTACAGGAAAAGCCCTAGCGAAGGAATGCTAGGCACTAGCAAAGGAATGCCAGCCAGAAGAAAAGCCCTAGCGAAGGACTGCTAGACTCTGGCGAAGGACTGCCAGAATGGACAAACCCTAACGAAGGAATGCTAGGCCCTGGCAAAGGGCTGCCAGAAGAAAAGACCTAGCGAAGGGCTGCTAGGCACCAAGCGAAGGGCTGCTTGGTACTCAAGACCTAGCGAAGGGCTGCTAGGCACCAAGCGAAGGACTGCTTGGTACTCAAGACCTGGCGAAGGGCTGCTAGGCACCAAGCGAAGGGCTGCTTGGTACTCAAGACCTGGCGAAGGGCGGCTAGGCAAAAGTCCACCCGAAGGACCGGGCGGCAACCATCTCCTGAAAGGAGTAGGTGAAAGGCACTTTCTCGGGGGTAGGAGTTTGCGTCGGTTCGACCTAGGATTGCGTGCCAATCCGAAGTCCGAACCAAGTCCTTAAGCCTAATATTGTATGTATATGTGCTTTGTATTTGTGTATCTTGTAGGTACCAAAAACCGGAGACAAAGCAAGTTGCTGAAAAAGGCTGTTGGGGGCGCCCGGAGTGTTGGGGGCGCCCGAAGCAAGGTATAAAGCCAGTCTTGGGTTTAAGCCATGGTTGGGGGCGCCCGGAGTGTTGGGGGCGCCCGAGCGAAGGACTGCTAGACTCTGGCGAAGGACTGCCAGAATGGACAAACCCTAGCGAAGGAATGCTAGGCCCTGGCAAAGGGCTGCCAGAAGAAAAGACCTAGCGAAGGGCTGCTAGGCACCAAGCGAAAGGCTGCTTGGTACTCAAGACCTAGCGAAGGGCTGCTAGGCACCAAGCGAAGGGCTGCTTGGTACTCAAGACCTGGCGAAGGGCTGCCGGGCAAAAGTCCAACTGGAGGAGCCGGTTGGCACCAGGTAAATTCTCCCGAGAGGAGTAGGTGAGGACGCGTTCCCCTTGAGGGAACATTAGGCGTCGGTTCGACCTAGGGCTCCATTTTGGAGACCAAAGTCAGAACCAAGACAGCCAAGGCTGTATAATTCATTATGTTATTGGTTTATTGTGTTTTGGACTAACCCTGGATGCAGGACCAAAGGAACGTGTGTCTGCAGCTCAGAATGCCTCAAAGGAAAGAGGCGATCGCTGGCAGGGCGCCCGGAGTGTACCGGGCGCCCCCAAGGTGAACACAAAACACAACACAACCAGAAGAACCTCGACAGTACATTTTGAGGGCGCCCCCATGGCAAACCAACTGAAGAGTTAAGCTGCTGCCGCGTCTGCACTGCGCACCCAGGGCGCCCCCGCTGTCCCGGGCGCCCCCAGCGCCCAGGGCGCCCCCAGCCACTCTTACGCAGGAGACTTCAGCGCTGCGGATAAGAGTTGGCCGAGTCAACCAGGGCACCCCCAGCGTCCAGGGCGCCCCCGTCAAGACCTTATCCCGAGGTTCAAGGGATAAGTCGTTGACTGCACCTTGTGTGGATCTGCTGCCACGTGGGGGGCGCCCCCGTCGACCAGGGCGCCCCCAGGCACTATAAAAAGGGCCTCGACCCTCCTCTTCAGAACACTGCTTTCATTCAACGCATCCAAACGCTCTGACGACCGCGCTCTGCTCCGGAAACTTCCCGACTCAAGAACGAAGCGCCGTCAACCTCCCACTGCATCGAAACTCGATCTACACCGGGAGTTGGTAAAACAAAGTGTATATTTCTATTTACAGTAATTTTGTAATCTCACTCTGTAACCGTTTTGCGCACTATAGAATTGCCCAAAGTAAACGGTCAACGACCGTGGGCCTTGGAGTAGGAGTCGACCCAGGCTCCGAACCAAGTAAAACCTTGGTGTTTGCGTTGTTTGTTTTTATTCCGCCGCGCACTTACTCTTTCTTTTAAATCCGAATATTTTCCGATATTCACACCCCCCCTCTATCGGTCTTTCTCGATCCAACAAGTGGTATCAGAGCGGGGAATTCAAACTTGGTGCAACCACCAGTTTGAAAATTTTTCGGATTTCTTTCGTTTTCTCTCTCATTTTTTTAAAATATTTTCATTCGAGTTTTTCTTTCAAGGTTGGTGCAACACCCCTTGAAATTTGTTCTTTTTTTCCCGCACTACTAATCCAAGACCAAGTCTTGGAATATTTTCGTTGTTTTTGTTGTTTGCTATTTCAGTAACAAATGGCCATCCAAGAAGGTTTTAGCACCGCCAGACCTCCACTTTTCAGTGGAGAAGACTTTCCTTACTGGAAAAGTCGAATGGAGGTCCACCTGAAAACTCAGGTGGATATGTGAATAATCATCCAGTCTGGACTGATGATTCCCACAAATGCTGAAGGCGTACCACAAAACTACTCAAAGTGGGACACTGCCCTTAAACGCAAGATTGAAGCTGACGCCAAAGCAACTCAGACCCTTCAATGCGGACTGACAAAAGAGGAGCTGAACCGCGTAGGCCCATTCAACAGTGCCAAGGAGCTATGGGCTAAACTGATCGAGCTCCACGAAGGAACTTCAGATACGAGGATCAGCAAACGGGATCTGCTGCTGAACAAGCTCTTCACCATCAGAATGGCAGATAACGAGACAGCAGCTCAGCTCCATGCCAGAATCCAGGAATTGATGAACGGTCTTCACGCAATAGGTCACCAGGTTCAAAACCGTGATCTTATAAGGTATGTCCTAAACGCGTTCCCTAGGACCACCTTGTGGGCATCTATGGTAGATGCATACAAGGTCTCTAGGGATCTTTCAAAAATTAAGTTAGATGAGTTATTTTCTGAACTTGAACTGCATGAACAGACTAACTGCAATTTGGTCGAGAAAAGTATAGCTTTCTTTGCAGGGAAAACAGGAAAGACGACCAAGAAGCAAACTCAAGTTGAACCCGAATCTACCTCAGATTCAGAAACAGAAGATCAAGAAGAAGATCAATCTGAACTGGTCCGGCTAGCTCGAAGCTACTACAAAAAGTTGAAGAACCAAACCAACACACGGAGAACAAGCCAAAGAAAAGACGGACAAGCTGAACCGGCAACTGACAAACACAAGCCCAACGTAACCTGCTACGAATGCAAAAAGAAGGGCCACTACAAGACTGAATGTCCAAGCCTAAAGGAGTCCAAAAAGACCAGAAAGAAGAAGGCACTCCAAGCAACCTGGGACGAGTCTTCCTCAGAAGGAGAAGAAGAAGCACCCCAGTCCAATCTTCTAGCCCTGACCGCTTCGGATCAAATCGAGACTGACTCAGACTCAGACCAAGACAACGACAAGCTGACCTTCTCCGACAACGGCGAAATAAGGGTAACGGGTTTTTCAAAATTGCAATTGAATTCGCTTATTTCCTATCTATCCCGAGATTTGGCGAAAGCCAAACTCCGAATCGAGTCCCTCCGACAGGAAGTAAAATTCCTGAAAGAGGAAGCTGAGTCTAAGGCCTTAACCGAGAAACTTCAGGAAGGAACCCCTGATCAAGTTGAAAAACTTGAATCAGAGAACTCCTCCCTGAAAACTCAAGTTAAGGACTTACGAACAGCTTTAGAACGATTCACTTCTGGTTCCATGAATCTTGATATGATTCTTGGAAAACAGAAGTCTGTTCTAAACCGATCCGGACTTGGCTATAGAACCAAATCTCGGCAAAGATCTTACTTTGCTGTACTGAACCAGTCAAGACCTAAGGTTCAGGCATGGATGCCAAAACTGTGCCTGACTAAACCAACTGGTTCAAATCAATTTTGGATCCCCAAGGACAAGATTCACATCTTGCCTAACCCATACAGAGGCTTTAATCCAGGGGGAGCCAAAATCAAAATAATTTTTATGATTAGATAATTTTTTGCTTGATTGCTTGTTTATTTAATTTTCTGCAATCTGCCATGCTTAGATTTAGGGATACTTAGATTTAAGGACTCAACTACTTGAAACTTGAAAACATAGTATTGGGAGGAGGTGAGATAATAGTACGTTGGGGAAACCAACTCTAATAAGATCAAGTCTACTTGGTCTCTTTAGACTGGTGAAACCAGCCGAAGCTACCGATCCAAGACCCAAGCTAGTTAGACCAGAAAATGACCTAATTTAATTTGAAAATGAAATTTCATTAAAAGGTTTTGTCAAGGAAAGGGTGGATGATCCCATAAGGCTACGGCCAAAGAAGACCTAGTGCCTCGCCAAGACCTGGAAGCCAATTTCTGAAATTCAAATTCAAATTATCTTTTGTCAAATTCGAATCTAACTCAAATTTCAAATAATTATAGATTCTAATCTGTTTTCAAAATTTCTATTTCTTAAAACCTATCTCTTTTTCGAAAAACTCTTAATCTGTTTTCAAAATTTCTACTTCTTAAACTTATTTCTTTTTCAAAAATCACTTAATCTATTTTTCAAAATTTCTAAACTTATTTGTTTAAAAATCTGTTTTCAAAAGTAAATAACTTTTCAAAGTAAATTAAAACTCCTTTTTAAAATTTTTACCCTCAAACCTGTCTCACAAAAACCTTAAGGTTAACGTGTTTGAAAACCCTAGATTCAGTGAGACAGGAAAATTAAGCTCAAATTAAACCACCTTGCTTGTGCTTTCATAATCATGGTCAAACTGTGGTTAACATAGTCAAACTATGATTAAAATAGTCAAACATGGTCAAACACAGTCAAACGAAGTCAAACAATCAAACCTGGTCAAAACAGTCAAAAGGCTACCTAGGGCGCCCTGACCGTCCCGGGCGCCCCCAACTGCACAAGGTCAAAGGCTGCTGAAACCAGTCCATGAGGGCGCCCGTAACCTGTCGGGCGCCCCCGACAACACTGACAACGTACCAGCTCCAGTCAAAGCAGCAAAAGCTGCATTTGACCGACTTGACAAGGGCGCCCGTGACCTGTCGGGCGCCCCCATCGACAAACCTGTCGTCCACGCCAGTCAAAGCAGCAAAAGCTGCAGTTGACCAGCCTTGATCAGGGCGCCCGTGACCTCTCGGGCGCCCCCACAGACCTTTTTCACTGCCCTAGGCAAACCGACCTGTTGAGGGCGCCCGGAACCTCCCGGGCGCCCCCCATAAAACCCCTATAAAAGGGACCCGAGTCTCCTTCTCCTCCCACACCACATCTCACACTTCTTCTTCCCCTTGCCTCATTCTTGTGGATCAAGTGAACCTAAGCCCACCCTTGCCTCAACCATGCCTCCAAGGTATGAAATTTAGTTGTGCAATTAATTTTTCTTAAATTACATACTTCCTTTTTTTTTTGCATATTCTTTAAGTCTCTTCTTATAATCCAAGGTTTATCCTTAATTACTTATTTTTTCAACACTTAGAAAACGCCGAGCAGTTCAGTCGAACCCCGGTAACGAGCCCAGTCCCGACCCTAGGTTTCCAAACCTAGAACTTTGTAACAAATTCGCCCGAACCACCTACGTTCCGATTAAGACGAGTTACCTTAACCGTCAGTTCTTTTCCCAATCCTGTCCAGTCGCAATGTCCGCAATTAACTTCTATCAACTGGATAAACTCGTATTCTGCACACATCCGATCAACAATACCCTATGTGCAGAATTCTATAACAACATAGTTAGGCAAGACCACTTAAGCTTCGTCACTACCGTTCAAGGAATGCCCTTGAGCATCACTCCTACCCTATTGAACCGATTTCTGGGACTCCAACCATCTCAGTCCATCTTTTGTTGCTACCCTCCAAGGAATCTGCCTTTCGATGCCCCCTACTCTCATATTGACCTGAACACCTTATACAACTATTTCTTTAGGGAGGCCATGGACCCTGCAGGAGGGCAGTTCCACTCCACTTGACTCCCGATTCAGGACTACGCTCTCTACAGAGTAATTGTCCGTTGCATCCTTCCCCTGTCCACTAGGGACATAGCCACCATGAGACCCTTTCACACCTTTCTTCTCTATGCCCTTATCCACCATCTGGACATAGATATAGGCCTTCACCTCTTCCACTGTATCCTACATGCCTCTAGTGTGTCCACTCAAGGGCGGGTCCGCACCCCCTTCTGCCACGTCATCACCTCTATCCTCCACCACCACGGCCGAAACATCGCTGACGGCGAGATTACCACGATGACAGACTTCGACGAGATAGGATTTAGGAACTTTTCTTTAGTCGGTATAGATGTCTCAGGCACCGGGGTTCTGACTTGGAGACGCCGACCAGCCGCACAGGACATTGCCGACGAGGAGGTTGAGGTCGACGTTGCCGACTTAGCAGCAGAGTTAGCTCAGCTCGATCCTCTGACACTCTACGAGCGAGTATCCCTCCTCGAGACATAGGTTCAGTCCCTCCGGGAGGAATCGGAGGCTTACCACCTTGAGCAGCTGGAAACTCATCAGGGCTACTATACCGAGTATATGAGCGCGTTTGCAGCAGAGAGGGAGGAAAGAAACGCCCAGTATCAGGAGATGATGACCATGTTTAGATCCTGGCATCCAGGCTCCCCTGATCAGCCTGGACCCTCTTCCTAGATGACTTGGACGTGTACCTATTTGACTATCCCTACTGAGTAGGGTTGACTTCTGTTGACTTGTACTAGACTTCTGTTTGACTTATGCTTATCTTAGCTTGGCTTGTTTATTTCTGACTTGATTAAGTTAGGATTATGCTTAGTAGAGTAGAATCATTTTTTGGCTTCTGCTTTAATTGAAAATGTTTTAATTGATTTTAAAATGTTTTCTTTGTTAAAAATGTTTTACTTTGATTTTAAAAAATTTTTTAATCTTTTTTACTTAGTTTTACTTCAAAAACTACCCCCTTCAAAACTAGGGTTTTCTTCGAAATGGACTTAGCCTAGGCTCTAACCCTAGAATTGCATGCACCTATAGATCTAGAAGCCAGCATCTCACAAGCATCTTAGGGTACTTTGAGTGATAACCTAGAAAGGGTTGAGATGCTTAGGTCTTTGCCTTAACTCAAGATGCTTTAAGTCAGTGCATCTGCAGTAGTTGGGGCACTAAATACAAACTGAACAGCAATCAAGTTAAGTATCAAGTTTAGACAATCTAACTTGAACAATGCACTTAACTTGACTAACCCTAGCGAAAACTACTGTTTATAACAGTTGGTAAGTAGCTAATTGGGTTACACACGTCCCTAAAGATTTAACCAGACTTAGGTTCCAGTTTGATTCAGTACAGCAAATGCTTTAATTATTGCAAAAAATTTTCTGCATTTTTGATATATGTCAAAGGGGGAGAGTTGGAAAGGAAACAGGGAACAAAATTTTTTTTTTTAATTTTTTCCCATCGTCTTCTTCAAAAAGTTGAACTGAAAAAATAAAATTGGTGAATCAAAGTTAGTTTTATTTCTAAACTCTGAATTATTTTGAAACTTAATGTTTTTGCTTAAAATTATTGTTAAGCTTAAAGGTTTTAAAATTCTCTTTAAAAATTTCCAACTCTGAAATATGTGTTTTGAAATTATGTTTAAGCTTAACATAGTGCTTGAAAGTTTTCCAAATCTGAAAATTTTCTAAGTCTGAAATTTTTCCAAACTGAAAATTTTCTAAGTCTGAAATTTTTCCAAAACTGAAAATTTTCTAAGTCTGAAATTTTTCCAAAACTGAAAATTTTCCAAAGTGTGAAATGTTCCTAAAACTGAAAATTTGTCTAAAGTTTTCAAAGTTTTCCAAACTTAGAACATCTTTTCGAAAAACATAGCAAAAAAAACTTTAGAGATTTCCCAACTTATTATCAAAACATGAAATCTTCTAAATACTTAACTCACACCACCTATTTTTGAAAAACCTAGGGGGAGATTTCTTCCAGAGGGAGGGAATCTAACTTAGGATTTCAATTTCAGCATTTTTTTCCTTAACTTTTTGAACTAGGTTGCCATATATCAAAAAGGGGGAGATTGTTGGTGCAGAATGCACCCAAGTCAAACCTGTGTTTTGATATTGGCAAAAGGGTTCAAAAGTTAAGGGTTAGTTGTTGTCTAACAAGTTTCTTGAGTGTACAGGAAAAGCCCTAGCGAAGGAATGCTAGGCACTGGAAAAGGAATGCCAGCCAGAAGAAAAGCCCTAGCGAAGGACTGCTAGACTCTGGCGAAGGACTGCCAGAATGGACAAACCCTAGCAAAGGAATGCTAGGCCCTGGCAAAGGGCTGCCAGAAGAAAAGACCTAGCGAAGGGCTGCTAGGCACCAAGCGAAGGGCTGCTTGGTACTCAAGACCTAGCGAAGGGCTGCTAGGCACCAAGCGAAGGGCTGCTTGGTACTCAAGACCTGGCGAAGGGCTGCCGGGCAAAAGTCCAACTGGAGGAGCCGGTTGGCACCAGGTAAATTCTCCCGAGAGGAGTAGGTGAGGACGCGTTCCCCTTGAGGGAACATTAGGCGTCGGTTCGACCTAGGGCTCCATTTTGGAGACCAAAGTTAGAACCAAGACAGCCAAGGCTATATAATTCATTATGTTATTGGTTTATTGTGTTTTGGACTAACCCTGGATGCAGGACCAAAGGAACGTGTGTCTGCAGCTCAGAATGCCTCAAAGGAAAGAGGCGATCGCTGACCAGGGCGCCCGGAGTGTACCGGGCGCCCCCAAGGTGAACACAAAACACAACACAACCAGAAGAACCTCGACAGTACATTTTGAGGGCGCCCCCGCTGTCCCGGGCGCCCCCATGGCAAACCAACTGAAGAGTTAAGCTGCTGCCGCGTCTGCACTGCGCACCCAGGGCGCCCACGCTGTCCCGGGCGCCCCCAGCCACTCTTACGCAGGAGACTTCAGCGCTGCGGATAAGAGTTGGCCGAGTCAACCAGGGCGCCCCCAGCGTCCAGGGCGCCCCCGTCAAGACCTTATCCCGAGGTTCAAGGGATAAGTCGTTGACTGCGCCTTGTGTGGATCTGCTGCCACGTGGGGGGCGCCCCCGTCGACCAGGGCGCCCCCAGGCACTATAAAAAGGGCCTCGACCCTCCTCTTCAGAACACTGCTTTCATTCAACGCATCCAAACGCTCTGACGACCGCGCTCTGCTCCGGAAACTTCTCGACTCAAGAACGAAGCGTCGTCCACCGAAACTCGATCTACACCGGGAGTTGGTAAGACAAAGTGTATATTTCTATTTACAGTAATTTTGTAATCTCACTCTATAACCGTTTTGCGCACTATAGAATTGCCCAAAGTAAACGGTCAACGACCGTGGGCCTTGGAGTAGGAGTCGACCCAGGCTCCGAACCAAGTAAAACCTTGGTGTTTGCGTTGTTTGTTTTTATTCCGCCGCGCACTTACTCTTTCTTTTAAATCCGAACATTTTTCGATATTCACCCCCCCCCCCCTCTATCGGTCTTTCTCGATCCAACACATACCTCAGGCATCCGCAGCACCTCGAGGTGGTAGGGTTTTTGATTCTTGGTCGGGCATCCGCAGAACCTAGACCAAGCCTACATACCTCGGTCATCCGCAGCACTGCGAGGTAGTAGGGTTTTTGATTCCTGATCGGGCATCCGCAACACCCAGACCAAACCTACATACCTCTGGAATCTACAGCACCGCGAGGTAGTAGGGTTTTTGATTCTTGGTCGGGCATCCGTAGCACCCAGACTAAGCCTACATACCTTGGACATCCGCAGCACCACGAGGTAGTAGGGTTTTAGGCAGATGTATTGGCACTTTTGTGATGATACATCTCATTTATTTCATGAATTCACTGCAAGGCAGCAAGAATACACAGGCAAGTACATAGCATGTCTCACAAATCTTACTGGGGGTGATAGGGTTGGAGATAGATGGCCTCCCCTGACCTCTTCAGCTTTTTGTCCCTGTCCTCCTGTGGATGGTAGCTTCCTCCGGTTAGCCTTCTTGTACCTGGTGAAGCCGAATAGCGGGGTCGAAACCGAAAGTAGTTCATCCTCGTCGATCTACATTTGGTCCAGAGCAACCTTGTACAGGATGTTCATAGAACTTTCTGTATCTACGAAGATACGCTTGACCTCATAGTTGGCGATGCGGGCAAGGATCACCTGGGCGTCTTCATGGGGAGCTTCTATATCTTGCAAGTCTTCCGGGCCAAAATAGATTGTAGGGTCATGATCCTGGCTCCAACTCATCCCAATTGCGTAGTTCTCCAGCCGCCAGGTGTGAGCTTTCCTTGCCCCATGGGAATCTCCCCCGGTTGGCCCTCCGGAGATCACCCCCACGTGTCCCGAGGGCTGGCCACATGTAGGGGTTTTGCCCTTCCTGCGGTCTCTTTCCAATGAGGGAAACCTGTGGGGTGCAGCTCCCCGACTCCTCCCCCTTGAATGTGACCGAGACCTATGTCTGGTCTTGTTCTCTACCGACTGCCATTGTCGGGGAGGCAGGCTTCGCCGAGGAGACCTCTGGCGATACCCCGTCTTCTTCCACTTCCTCCAAGGTTTGGTGTCTTCTTCCTCACTTAAATTTTTCTTCAAGGCATGATACTCTTCGGTGGAGTGTGTCATACTGCCGTGGAAGTCGCATTACTTCATTAGTGGCTCTGGTTGCTCGGTGTCCACTGTCTCAACCAGCTTCCGCTTACCGACCCACTGATCCTTCCCCAGGCGGAGATCCTTTCCCCGAGCTGGAGCCAGAGGTTCCCTCCTTTCTGACAGTACAACGGCTTGAGGAGGGACCCCGGTTGGTTCCTTGCGGCGGGCATGTTGAACTTCTTCCACGTTGACGTGCTTGACGGAACGCCCTAGCATGTCATCAAAACTGGTGGATGGCTTCTTCACCAGAGATCAGAAGAAATCCCCCTCCGAGAGCCCTTGGGTGCAGGCGCTGACGATGATTTTCGACGTTGTAGTTGGCACATCCTGTGTCACCCGGTTGAACCGCTGGATGTACTCTTTGAGTGGTTCCTTTGGCTTTAGCTTGAGAGTAAATAAGTTTAATGTTGTCTTCTGATAACGATGGCTGTTGGCGACATGGTAGAGGAAGGTGGTTCTAAACTCCATGAAGGAGTTGATAGAACTTGGGGGCAACCTCTAGAACCAGCGTTGGGCTACTCCGGATAGGGTGTTCAAGAACACCCGACACTTCACACAGTCGGTGTACTGGTGCAGAAGTTTCACGTTTTCGAACTTACAGACATGATCCTCAGGATCTGTCTTCCCATCGTAATCAGCAATCCCAGTCCCGTGGAACTGCTTCGGCATGGGGTCTTCTACAATCTCCGATGAGAAATGGGTAAAGGGAGCCTTTGGGGAGGCCTTAGGTTCTTCCCTCTTCCCTGGTCCATCTTCTTGCCTTAGTGTGCTAGAAGCTACTGAGTTGGCCTTCTCCACATCTCCGGGAGAGTCCCGCCGGTGGTGCGGGACTGCTTCGACGTGTCACCCCGGTGGTGAGACAGATCTTCGTGGTTAGGGGTGTGAGATGGAGATTCTGGGGATCTCCTTCTGCACAGAAGCGACTCGCTGTGAGGCGGCCTGCTCTATTTGGTGCTATTCTAGATCCCCTTTGATGGCGTTGACTACCAAGCGATCTAGTTCCTCTTTCGTCAAGACGATGGATTGTCCCGCCGACTCTTCCATTAGTGCTCCTTCTGGTACTTTGCCGGTTTCCCACAGACGACGCCAAACTTGTTCCGGAAGGAATCGACGTCGACGGCTAGTCAACGGACTTCAGTCCACCAGGATGACGATGAGAGACGAGAAGCTTCTACCTTGCGAGATTAACACGAGCGTTAATGGGAACACGCCGGAGGTTGTTCGACGGAGCCCACTCCGATGCTCAAGTCAGTGCCTCAGTCTAGGAGATGGAAAGAAGCAAGGAAAATGCGTAAGTTAGAGTGTGCGTAACCCCTTTACCGGAGGGGCTGGAGTACCTTTTATACCTGAGGAAGTAAACGCACGTGTCTCCACGATCTTCGCCACGTCCCCCCAATTGTCGGTTACGGGATAACCCTTGCAACGGTCCACGCAGCCGTTAAATCCAGACCGTTGCGGTAATTATGGGTTATGATTATCCCGTAATAATTGGTGATGATTATTCGCAGATCCAAAGAAAGGGGACTGTTACTTACGGTCGAGTGCTCCTTGGGCTCCGCTACCCCGAGGTGATCTCGGGGTCTTTTGGCCCGGGAGGTCTCGGGCATTTACCTTCTCGAGGTGATCTCGGGAACCTGACCTCCCAAGGTGATCCCGGCGTGTGTCGTCCCGGGCCGGTCTCCAGAGAATGCCTACCCCAGGTGGTCTCGGGAATCCCCTTCCCGAGGCGGTCTCGGGCGTCACGGAAAGAGAGTCATCCAGACTCAGTAGATCTTGCCACATAGCTTCTTCAGTCCACATGTCAACCACGGGGTGCTCAACCCCATCACTTAAAAAGGTGGGTAGGTCTAGGAATGTCCAAGATGGACATGTTGACTCTAGGATTAGAGCTCTAGAGTTAGAAAATCAAGTCTTGAAGGCAAGACTTGAAGAAATAGAAAGAGTCCTAGATAGGATCATTATTGGACCTAGGGGACTTGAAATGTGTTTGGGTGTTCAAAAATTCAAAAATGTCAAATTGGGTACATCCAAGGTTAATGAAAGGAAATATGCTAGGGTAGAATATAGCTATACCAAGGATGGGAAATCTAAAAATGTCAAAGATAAGCCATTTAAAGTTGGGGAAAGAAGAATTTAACCAAGGACAAGGTGTCCAAGGTTAATGATGTTAGATTAGTAGGCTAAGAATCACCGGAGGTACACCGGTGTGGCTTAGTGATTATAGAAGAACCATCTAGGGAAGCGGCCAAGGGGGAGCTCTAGGAGTCAAATTGGAATCCATAGTAAATGGATCTCGGCAGGATGTCTTCCGGAAGTCTAGAAACTATAGAGTGTGCCAAAAGGTTTGGAGATGGATTTGAGTCTCAATCCTTAGGTTTCGACACATTGGGTTTATGTTTCATACATGAAAATATGACATTGGGGCTCATATTGCATGAAAATTAGTTTTTGATGTGTAGATGTCATATAAACTAATGCTAGGGATGCATTGTGGTTTGGTATGGGCAGATACATTAAGAGAGCCAAAACTAGGACTGGTCAAGCTTCTATTGAACCATTTAGATATTTTTGGTTTTGTGTCAATCTTGGGATCCGAGATATATACATTTTTAAATGTATTTTTTCAAGTAGATACGGGTACCATAAACCTCTCCACAAAATTTAGAAATTTTTGGAGACTTGCGGAATTTCCAAGATTCCGAAAACCGGACCGGACATTGAACCGGTCGAGGCAAGGGTTCAGAGGTTTAGAGGTTCAACCGGGGGTCCAACCGGGATATAATCGGTATATAATAAAGCATGTATTTATATAAATATATGAAACTAGCGACTTATCCAACTACTTTCTTCAAGATTGGATCAACTAGGTCGAGCATGTGATATGTTTTCATTAGCAACTCGGCACGATATTCTTGAAAAAATGGTTAGTTTCAAAGAAAAATTCAAGTTTAAAATCATTGGGTTCAAGAAATCTGGATACGAATTGAAGAATCTTATTAGAAGTTAAAATTATATCACGATAGCATTTGTTCACCAATAAACATTTAAACAGAGGACACTACAAAGCACATGCAAAATCACTTTTCCAAATATGTCATATACTGATGTCTTCGTATGCCAGCACGATGACGCAACGAGACTGGCAGCGGGACAAGGCTAGCGGAGGCAGGGCGATGCGACGAGGCTGGTGGAGGCGGGGCGACGCGGCGAGGCTGGTAGAGGCTGAGCGACGCGGCGAGAGGCTAGCGGTGGTGTCTCTCTTGCAAGCAAACAACAGATTTGTTCGTTTGGGACTTTGGGTGAAAGTAAACTAGGTTTTTGACATTTTATTTTTCAATTTTCATTTTTCAGTAAGAAAACAAAACTGCAAAAGGGGAAAAAAATCAAAAAATGGAAAATAAAATAAACCAAGCCGGTTTGACCTGTTTTTTCGATTTGCCCGGTTCACCGGTTCCCGGCCGATTCAAAACAGTTCGCACCCGGTTCTTGAGTAGCCGATTTTTAGAGTCAACTCAGATCGAAAATCCGACCGGTTCCAGGTTCAACCGGTCCGACCGGCAGGTCCGGTCCAGTTTTCAAAACACTGGGAATTTCTGGTGCATTTCTAAAATTGGGTCAGAAATGTAGAAATGGGCTGATATCAGGGTATCAATCAATTGATGCAGAGGGCAGTCGAATGATAATTCAATGAGATTGGTTTTTGACTAGGTCAGTCGACTGATATAGGCTGAAATTATTTTCAACAAAGTCGAAATGTGTTTTGATGATATTGGACTTGTGTATAACCTTATAGGGGGTTAACACATAATGTTTGTGGACTTTTAAGGTTAAAGAATCCAATAATTGGAATACTGTTAGAGCTCTTTTTTATGTGTGACAAAGGGGGAGAAGTGTTGGGTTTAAGTGGAAAACCAACATACCTTTGTAAGAAATCCAAGCTCAAGGGGGAGCTTAGGTGAAGGGGGAGCATTTGTTGGCAAAGATGGAGAAGTACATTTGCAAGGAAAACCTACTCAAGGGAGAGTTTAGGTAAAAAGGGGAGCCTAAGGTTAGGTTCCATGATCATTTGCTTTGTTGGTGTTTCCTTAACTTAAACGGGTTGCCAAACATCAAAAAGGGAGAGATTGTTGGAGCAATATAAGTAGCTTGGGTTTTCATGTTTGGGCAAAGGTTTAAGTTAAGATTATTGTTGTATTTGATGTTGCATTATGAGAATACAGGATACAGGAACGAAGGAGAAAAGTCAAAATGGCATCATGGCAAAGGAAGACCCGACAACAAGGACCGAGGGCAAAGGAAGCTCCAGAAGGTAAGGCGTGAAGGATGGAGAGGCATCCAAGGGGCGCAAGGCTGATGGAGGAGGGTAGAAGGCTAGGTCTAGGTTGGTCGGGGAGGGCGAGTGCTGAGTGACTGTACTCGGGGTTGAAACCCTAGGTTTAGGGTTTGGGCAGTCAACTGCTGCTTGGAACAGTCGACTGGTGTTGTATTTGATGTTGCATTTGGAGCAGTCGACTACTGCTTGTTGCATTACGAGAATACAGGATACAGGTACGAAGGAGAAAAGCCCAAATGGCATCATGGAGGTCAAAGGAAGCTCCAGAAGGCAAGGTGTGAAGGATGGAGAGGCATCCAAGGGACGCAAGGCTGATGGAGGAGGGTAGAATGCTAGGTCTAGGTTGGTCAGGTGAGGACGAGTGCTGAGTGACTATACTCGAGGTTGAAACCCTAGGTTTAGGGTTTGGGCAATCAACTGCTGCTTGGAGCAATCAACTGGTGTTGGGCACAAAAAGATTAGTCGACTGATCTTTTGTGCAGTCAACTGGTGTTGGCTTGATTTTGAACGTTGGGCTGTAACGTTCGGATTCGGTTGGAACTAGTCGACTGGTGTTGGCACCAGTCGACTGGTGTTAACGGCTAGTTCAGCCATGAGCTCTATTTAAGGGAGCTCAGTTTGGCCGGCTAGGGTTGACGAAATTTGCTTTGGTTAAAGGCCAATTCATTTTCTAAGTGTTCAGTGTTGCGGGTTGTGGCGAGGTTTCTCCACCCACAAGGAGCTACACGAGCTAGCCGAAGGCTTTCCGGGGAGTCATCCACCAATGGATCAGGATCGTCCACCTTACGGACAGCCGTGGAGTAGGAGCTTTATCTCCGAACCACGTTAAATTGATTTATCTTTCTTTGTGTTAGTTTTAATTTATATTATTCCTCTTACACAAACTAAACGTGTAGGAAGAACGAGTGACGAAGTGGGTGAACGACTATTCATCCCCTCTAGCCATCGCACCGATCTCCAACATTTCTCTCTTCCTCTTCTTCCACGACGCGTTAGAGGTTGAGAGGTTGTTACCTCTGTTTTGCGCAATAATTGGTTTCAGAGCAAGGTTGCCGGATTTTTTTTTCAACCAGTTGGGGATGTCTTCTGTGAAGTTTGATATGGTGAAGTTTGACGGAACCAGGAACTTCGGATTATGGCATAGGAGGTTCAAGGACTTGTTGGTGTAACAAGGCATGGCAAAGACGCTAGGAGAAAAAAAATCAGAAAGCATGGAGAGATCAGATTGGTGACAGTTTGGCAAAAGCTGAAAAATCGATACATGTCAAATTCATTGACAAATAAGTTGTATCTTAAGCAGAAATTATTCGGGCTGAAGATTATAGAGAGAACCGATCTGAGCCAACATATCAACATATTCAACTAAATTGTGAGCGATTTGAAACGGGTTGATTTGAAGATCGAGGATGAAGACAAGACACTGATGTTGCTAAATTCTCTACCTTCTTCTCCTACGTACGAGAATTTGGTTATTACTCTGATGTGGGGAAAGGAAACTCTCAAATTAGAGGAGGTCACAGGAGCTTTGTTGGGTTTTCATTAGAGGAAGAAAACAAGTGATGAAGTTTCTCAAGGAGAAGGACTTGTGGTAAATAGTAACCAAGAGCGTGGTAGGAGCAAAATTCGGTATGAATCAAGTAGCGATAATAAGGCTTGTTCTAAGTCGAGAAGGAAGAAGGTAATCACATGCTACAAGTGTATAGGCAAAGGTCATATAAAGAGAGGTTGTTCAGAATAAAGAAACATGTTGCAGAGAATAAAGGTAATTCGACAATGTCTGTAAATATAGTTGAAGAAAATTCAGAGAGCGATGATGGAGATATACTATCAGTTATGTCGAGTTCGGAGCAATTAACGGATGCATGGATCTTAGACTTTGCATATTCGTATCACATGACTCCAAACAAAGAGTGGTTTGACACCTATAGGGCAGTGGATTCTGGTTCAATGTTGATGGGAAATGATGCATCTTGCAAAGTCATCGACATAGGGAACATTAGAATCAAAAAATTTGATGGTGTGATCAGAACTTTATGTGATGTCAGATACATACCAGATCTAAAGAAGAATTTGATTTCACTAGGCACACTGGATGGTATAGGTTGCAATTACAAATCAGTGAGTGGGGTGATGAAGGTCAACAAGGGAGCTTTGATAATAATGAAAGGATAAAAGGTATCAAGGAACATTTACAAGTTGATAGAGACTATAATTGTAGGTGGAGTCACCTCAGTTGAGTTTGAATCAGAAAGTACAGTCTTGTGGCTATGCGATTAGAGCATACGAGTGAAGGTGGGATGCTAGAGCTTCACAAGAGAGATTTGTTGAAGGGCGTCAAGACGTGCAAGCTTGAATTCTGTAAATTTTACGTCCTTGGAAAATAAAGCAAAGTGCAATTCAAGACAACAATACATAAGACGGAGGAGATTCTGGACTATGTACATACAGATCTTTTGGGACCAACCAGTGTAGTATCACGTGGAGGGCACTTATATTTTGTGAGCTTTATTAATGATTTCTCACGAAAGGTCTGGTATACTCATGTATCATAAGTCAGAAACTTTTGTAAAGTATGGAAACTGAAGTGGAGAATCAAATAAGAAGGAAGATCAAATGTCTTAGGTCAACAATGGGATAGAGTACATGGATTCAAAGTTCTAGGAATTTTGTGAGTAGTATGGAATAATGAGGCATTTCCAGTTTGCAGGACACCTAAACAGAATGGTGTGGCGGAAAGGTTGAATAGGACAATCATTGAGAAGACAAAATGTCTCAGACTGAATGCAGGGTTAGCAAAAATTCTGGGTGGAAGCAGTGAATATGACATGTTATCTCATTAATAGATCACCAAGGATAGCACTAGAAAGCAATGTATCAGAGGAAGTATGGTTAGGGAATCCAGTAGATTACTCTTATCTTCGAGTTTTTGGATGTCCGGCCTATATGCACATATCTAGTGAGGAAAGATCAAAGCTAGATGCGAAGTTAAAACAATGCATTTTTCTAGGATATCAGAAAGGAGTTATAGGCTTCAACCTTTGAGATCCTAAGGAAAACAAGGTGGTGATCAGTAGAGATATGGTGTTTGATGAGAAAGTTATGCTATTGTGTACTTATGAAGAACGAAAGGAAACACCACATAGCAACAAGGAGAAAGAGGTTGTGCAGGTGGTGCTAGAGACTCATGACTCTGATGATTCTAGATCAGAGCCACAGGAACATCTCACTATAGTTGGTGGCAAACGAAACGAGTCATAAAGCCACCCACTAGATACGGATTTGAGGACTTGATGTATTATGCACTCATCACCAGTAGTGAAAACCTAGATCTTTTTAGGAGGCAGTACACAGTTTTGAGAAAGGCAAGTGGATGGGTGTTATGGCAGAGGAGATGAGTTGTTGCATAAGAACCAAACGTAGGATCTAGTGAACTTCTTGAGGAAAATAAGCTATGGGGTGCAAGTGGCTGTTCAAGAAGAAGGAAGCTTTATGACTTACAGGGTTGGTTAGAGAACCTGTCCATGTCTCTAGATGCTAGAGGAAAGGAAGCTCAAACCCAAAGTTCCAGGTGGAGTTTTGCTCAGATACTCGTGTTCTTCAAAGGGGTGAATATTTGTCAAGGTGGATATTTTTGACGGGTGACTCATATTTGAATAATAAATGTCATAGAAGAAAAATCTATTAAGATTTTTTCTAACAGAATTTTATTAAGGTTTTTCTAATAAAATTTTGTTAAGGTTTTTCTAATAGAATTTTGTTAAGATATTCCCTAACAAAATTCTGTTATAATTTGACTGGGTTTGAGTTTAGGCATTATTTTAGGGATCATTGTAAGTCATTGTATCATTATCATTAGTATTAAAAGAATAAGGTGTATTCTCCTGTGTAAAGAGAATTCTAATAAAACATAGATCTTTTTTGTGGAGTAGACACGTCGCCGAACCATGGTAACTCTTCTTCTCTTTCTTCTCTCCTCTTCTACTTCTTTCTCATATTTTTCTCTCTCTATTGTGTGTCTTTGCCTCGTTACGCCGCGCAATCTCTTTCTCTCTTCCTCTAGCTTCTTCTGCGGCGCGTTAGAGGTTGTTGCCCCTGTTTTGCGCAACAATAGTCGAAGCAATGCAAACCGACCATAGAGTGGTCCGTGATCATGGCGAGGAGATGCTCCTCTGGATTTTGCTCTACAGCATCGATCGGCACCAACCAAGCAGTAGCACTTCAAATTGCAAACACGAGGGATAGATTTGGGTTACAAACCTAAGTTGGATCTACAGATCTAGAAGGGGAGGAGCTTGACGATTTTGAGAGGAAGGGGATCAGAGCTCTGGAGAAGAGGAATTGGTCTTGCAAGTTGATGAATTGACTGGCTATATTTATAGTCGCTGAAACGAAAGAGTTATGTGTTGACGAATGGGAGGCGCCTGCAAATAGATAGATGCCTAGCCCGTAGTGGTGTATAATATATTGATAATTTAGATAACGTAAGTTAGTAATTTTCAATCCAACCCAAGTGGAGCTAATTTTTTAAATCAATTCTTTCTTATATATAGGAAAGAGAAAAATTATAATTCACATATAGTAAAAATTAAAAAAATTCAATTATTTATATTATAAATATACCAGATCGAAAATTATTCATGGTTGCCATTATAATGATGAGCAAATTTTATATATATATATATATATATATATAAAGAGCTGATCTTCTGCGGGACAAACTATACGCGTCCATGCGCGACAGCGTGAATTTTCTTTTTTTTTAGAAATTAACATTTCTTCTGTTAATTATTTTTATTAATTTCTAATTTTTTTTCTCCTCCCCACTTGCTCGTCTTCTTCCTTGGCGCGATAGACGACGGGCGACGGGCGACGGGCGAAGGGTGGTGAGACAGACTACGAGCAACGGCTGCCGTCGTCGCCTCCGGCCATCGTCGCTTGTAGTCTGCCATCACCGTCTGTCGCCCATCGTCTATCGCGCTAAGGAGAAGACGAGCGAGTGGGGAGGAGAAAAAAAATATAAAATTAATAAAAATAATTAACAGAGGAAATATTAATTTTTAAAAGAAGAAGGAAATTCATGCTGTCGCGCATGGGCGCCAAATAGTTTGTCCCGGAAGAGATCAGCTATATATTATATATATATATATATAGAGAGAGAGAGAGAAGAGAGAGAGAGAGAGAGAGAGAGAGAGAGAGTGTGTGTGTGGGGCTTATAATTGAACAAACTCAGTATGTTAATCTTTGATGTAAAGATTGATACACCGTGAACCTCGCAGCCGCTCCAGGTGGCTATCCTCACGTGATCTCTCATCCTCCACTATAAATACTACCCCTTCTTCCTCTTCTCTCCCACTGCTTGCTTGCAGCTCTCGAATAAGGAGAGGAGAAGAAGAAATTCGTGTGGCGTCGTCTTCTCTGTCCCCTTTACCTCGCGGGAGTGGTAGAGAATTGGATAGTTGGAGTAACACACGAATTGTCTCCTCTCCTCGTAGCAAGCAGTGTAAACTTCAAAAGAAGATTAAAAAATAATAAAGTAAATTCCTTAGGGTTTTGATTGATCGTACGTTGATCCGATGGCGGCGGAAGGCTTACAGCTCATAAAAAATGAGACAGTCGATCTGGTAATTATCGAGTCCATGAATCCTCGATTGGGTGACTAAACTTCTCGTTTTGGGGATTAATTTGGCTTTTTTGATTTGGGTGTGTAGGAGAGCATTCCGGTGGTGGAAGTGTTTGCTCAGTTGAAATGTGGGAAGGAGGGACTCACGTCGGCCGAAGGGGAGAAGCGTTTGCAGATCTTCGGATTCAATAAGCTCGAGGAGAAAAAGGTTTTTAACTCTAAGATTTTTCTTCTCTTTTTGTTTTTTAAAAAAATGAATACAAAAAGCATTATTATTATTTTTTTCTTCTCCCTGATGATATTCATTACAGGAAAGCAAACTGCTCAAGTTCTTAGGATTCATGTGGAATCCGCTCTCGTGGGTGATGGAGCTTGCTGCTATTATGGCCATTGTGTTGGACAATGGAGGAGTAAGCAAATTAAGCTAAAATTCATGATTCGATGCATTAATTTAACAATTAATTGCGTTGATCGACCATTAATCAGATCTCCCATTTTGTATTTGAACAAAAATATATTGATAATTTGCAGGGCCAGCCACCTGACTGGCAAGACTTCGTCGGAATCGTGGTTCTTCTATTCATCAACTCCACCATCAGCTTCATCGAGGAGAACAACGCGGGTAATGCCGCCGCAGCTCTTATGGCCGGCCTTGCTCCTAAAACGAAGATATTGAGGGACGGCAAATGGTCGGAGCAGGAGGCATCTATCCTCGTCCCCGGCGACATCATCAGCGTCAAGCTAGGTGATATCATCCCGGCCGACGCCAGGCTTCTGGAGGGAGACCCTCTCAAGATCGACCAATCCGCCCTCACCGGGGAGTCCCTTCCCGTTACCAGATACCCCGGCGATGAGGTCTTCTCTGGTTCGACTTGCAAGCAGGGGGAGATCGAGGCCGTGGTCATAGCCACCGGCGTCCACACCTTCTTTGGGAAGGCGGCTCACCTCGTCGACAGCACCAATAACGTCGGCCACTTCCAAAAGGTGCTGACCGCCATCGGCAACTTCTGCATCTGCTCCATCGCCGTCGGCATGCTCATCGAGATCATCGTCATGTACCCGATCCAGCACCGCCGGTACCGCGAGGGCATCGACAACCTCCTCGTCCTCCTCATCGGAGGGATCCCCATCGCCATGCCCACCGTGCTTTCGGTCACCATGGCCATTGGTTCCCACCGCCTGTCCGAGCAGGGGGCCATCACCAAGCGCATGACCGCCATCGAGGAAATGGCCGGCATGGATGTGCTCTGCAGCGACAAGACCGGGACGCTCACGCTCAACAAGCTCACTGTGGACAAGAACCTGATCGAGGTGATTGATCGATGCCTCCACTCTACTTTCACCTTATCTATCTTTCATAATCAGAGCAGAGCATATGATATATATATATATATCGTGGTTTCTTTAATTTCAATTCAGGTGTGTTCTAATGGCGTTGATAAGGATATGGTGATCTTGTATGCTGCAAGGGCTTCCCGAGTGGAGAACCAAGATGCCATTGACGCTTCAATTGTTAACATGTTGGGTGATCCAAAGGAGGCACGTGCAGGAATCACCGAGGTTCATTTCCTGCCATTTAATCCGGTAGACAAGCGTACTGCAATCACCTACGTCGACTCTGATGGCAAATGGCACCGATCCAGCAAGGGAGCACCTGAACAAGTACGTACGGCGAAAATTACTAACAATCGTCGATGATCAACCCATCAAACCTTTATATATGATCTTCTCTAATTACTATCAAGGATCGATTAATTGTCTATATCGAACGCATCAGATTATCGACCTTTGCCAACTGAAAGACGACGCCAAGAAGAAGGTCCACGAGGCGATCGACCAGTTCGCTGACCGCGGCCTTCGCTCTCTCGGCATTGCGAGGCAGGAGGTTCCCGAAGCGAGCAAGGAGAGCGCCGGCGGACCGTGGCAGTTCATGGGCCTCCTTCCGCTCTTCGACCCCCCGAGGCACGACAGCGCCGAGACTATTCGCCAGGCACTCAACCTCGGCGTCAACGTCAAGATGATCACCGGCGACCAGCTCGCCATCGGCAAGGAGACCGGTCGCAGGCTCGGCATGGGCACCAACATGTACCCCTCCTCCACCCTACTCGGCGACAAGAACGCCGATGTCAACGGGCTCAACATTGACGAACTCATCGAGAAGGCCGACGGCTTTGCCGGAGTCTTCCCCGGTAATTGGAATTAATTATAAATTTGAACAATTAAATACATCTATCTGCTAGTGGATGATCAGTCGATGACAATTTGTAATTTGTGGCATACATACAGAGCACAAATATGAGATCGTGAAGAGGTTGCAAGATAGGAAGCACATCTGCGCATGACCGGTGCGCTAAATGATGCGCC